>JAHDVE020001696.1:0-41906 GCA_022606495.2 Halesus radiatus | reverse complement strand
TTTATGGACTGCACGCCATTGTTCTTATATATTTAAAATAAGTAAACATTATTATTCATTAAACCCTCTCATATTGGAGGTGATCTATCATCAGGGCAATCTTCGTACTGCAGACTGCAGCCCTAACCAACCAACTTTGCGGAATTGCACTCGTACCATTTAAATAGATTATCAAGTCATTATCAAAGCTAAGTCTTTATGGACTGCACGCCATTGTTCTTATATATTTAAAATAACTAAACATTATTATTCATTAAACCCTCTCATATTGGAGGTGATCTATCATCAGGGCAATCTTCGTACTGCAGACTGCAGCCCTAACCAACCAACTTTGCGGAATTGCACTCGTACCATTTAAATAGATTATCAAGTCATTATCAAAGCTAAGTCTTTATGGACTGCACGCCATTGTTCTTATATATTTAAAATAAGTAAACATTATTATTCATTAAACCCTCTCATATTGGAGGTGATCTATCATCAGGGCAATCTTCGTACTGCAGACTGCAGCCCTAACCAACCAACTTTGCGGAATTGCACTCGTACCATTTAAATAGATTATCAAGTCATTATCAAAGCTAAGAAAATCACGTTTGCCTTTTTTACAGTAACTCCACACAGGAGGCCCTGAGGGAAATAAAAGGGACTCTTGTGCGGTGTTCACGTAAAATAAAAAAAGACATGCGTTTGGCATATTATCTATAATTATTGAGATTAGTTTCATTATAACTTATCCTAAAATTTGCTAGTGCTCTGTAATTCGTACGTAGTGCTGTTTAGGTTACCGCGATACTGCAGCGCCTCAACGGTGTTTTCGAAAGGCCGCATCCTTAGCTTCGCCTCCATCGTGATGCACCGGGTCGCCGGTCTCAAGGAAAGACTCAGTAAGAGCAACAACACCATCGTCCGACCATCCTTTATCACGCTTCGCTCTGTCAATATGGAATAGCATTGATTGCGGGATACCTGTATCTTCCAAAGCTGACAAAATTTGAAAAACTCTTACTACCTATCACACTAAGTCCAAGAAGTTGCTCGTGTCATAATGGAGGAGTTAGCCGGCAAAATAATTGAACTCGAGACGCCCGGGTGATAATCGGACGCATTTGTCGACTCAGCCACCAACCGGTATTTTTGACATATTATCGTTTACCCTTTTAAGAAAAACATTTTCTCTCCTTTGTGTACCGCGTGTATACGCTTTATCTGATGTGTGGGATTGAACCATCCTCCTCAGAATCCGGAATCAAGGATAAATTTAAATAAATTAAATTTCCTTTAATAATTGTGGATAAATTCACAAAATTAATTACGGAAACAATTTCAAAAATGAATACCGGATCAACATCGGTTTATTTAGATTACGTAGATTTTCCAAATTAACGTAAAAAACAATTAAAATCAGTACAAAAACTCGTTCAAATAATGCTTCGGAGGAAGATTTGGCAAATTAACCAATCAGTGAATTTCCAATCAAGTACTCGTCCTGGAAACAATGTGATTTTCGAATGTAATAATGTTTATACAATTGCACAGAAAAAAATAAAAGTTTTAAAATTTACAAAGGTTATATAGAGAGTATTGCTTGGTCTTCGACTACTGGAACACACTCCATAAATCCTGAAAAGCAGTGCCTACCCTATGAAAAACAAACTATAAAAAGATGTTAAAAGATTGGCTGTTAAAATGTATTTTTTCCATGAATTTTTCACGAATGGTAAGGAACGTGTACGCGCATTTATTAATTTTGTCACACAAATCAGAGGAAAAGGCTTATGAAATGGATATTTTCAAATATTCAATGCATAATTCATACCCGAACATGAAAAACTAGATAGAACTCATATAACAATGCACGCCACTGGTTGCAAATGAATGTCTGTATTTGGCTTCGTTAAAAATCCCGTTCCAGGAATCGTCAACGTTGAAAAATGAAATAATATCCTCGGTAAGCCATACAACAATTAAATTATGTGTGTAATTTACTGTATTTATCTTTAAATATGGTGTATTGTATGAAATTATATATTTTTCAATAAACGTTGATTTATCTGAACAGCAACCGAAAAAACGAAGAAAAGTTAAAATTTCTATGGTTTCAAAAGGTTATAAAATCAGGACAACGATTTTTCCTAACGCCGTGAATCCAAAACTAAAAACAATCATCCCTTGGTTACCAGGGGCGCAATACAAAACTTAAGGTTAAATGAAACGTGATATGCGCTCACGAATACGACTAACAAATATTTTAGAAAAAAAAACACGGTAAATATTTCCAGTTGGGTATTTCCAGTAAAAATCTCCGTCACCGACAGCATCGATCGTTTTATCTCCCGGCCTGCAGGACCAACTTGCCAATGGCCATGCCGGTGGGGAGGGCAATCTTGCTGTTAAATAGAATCACTTCGGAATCAATGAAGCTGCGTTTAAACATCAGAAAAATAAAGCTTTGTTGCTAATTCTATAATACCAGTATGTGTTGTATGCAATTTACTGAGATTATGAATGTCTACCTTCTTCCTTTTAATTTTCATTATTTTTATAAGTATTTTTTTTGGATGTTGTGCATCTTGTCTTATATAATAATATCTTCAAACATTAAAATGTAAAAAAGCCTTAAAATGTTAATTACATTTTGTTATTGCCGATATACGGCCCCAGTTGCTCGATAAATTTGTCGAAAATTGGACTACACGATTGCGCTTCATTTGAGCTAGCCGTGGCACTCATATGTCCGAAATCATATTTAAACAATAATTAAATAAAGCCAATATCATAGACATTAACATTATTTTAATGTGTGTTTTTTTTTCATTTTGAATTTGTCTACCCCTAAAAAAACACCCTTATTAGTGGAGTATAGTTCACCTATTTGGTCCCCTTGGTTCAAAGTACACTCTAACAACACAGAATGGGTTGAGCACATATTTCCTATATAAGTTTTACGCTCAAAATTCCAATTGAAAAAATTTATTATGTAAGTTTGATGAATCGATTGCATTTAATTAGGCTGTTTGACAGGATAATTATTTCAGACCTAGTTGTATTATATAGAGTCATGATTCGTCTAATTGACAGCCCTGTCACATTTAAATTCTACGTACCGACGAAGAAATTCAAGACAAAATGTAACGTTTTTCTGCAACACGTACACAACCAACTGTCCGTCACACTCACTGACAAATGTGATGCATGATCTGGGCAACAAGTTTGGAGGTATTGTTGATATATTTATGACTCCATTTATAAAATAAAGTGTAATCTATACCAGCCCTTTGAAGAATCTTACAAGTAATTATTGTCGCGTAGATAATGTAGTTATAGTAATTGATGTTACCTGTAATATTGTTTTAGTTTTCTATTTTACGTTACTGTTAAACTTTTAAAAAATATTGTTTAACATTTCTTCATGGCTTAAAAACTCCACGTACTTATAATTTTCGATAGCTCATTATATTCTGTTCTAAAAATGTATTTAAAAGCCCAGATGGGCGTATGATGAGATGGTCTGAGTGGTCGAGGGGTAAGGCTCTCGACTACGAATCCAAATCCCGGCGTGCACAATTGTTTTTAAATTTAATTAGTTTTGTTTCATATAGTATAAGTAATGTACGCCCCGCTTCTGATATCGATATTTATAATAAAATAACTGCAAAGCAGGGATGGCCAGGGCGATACTGAGAGTATCTACCACCCTGGAACGTACGCAAATATGCCATATTTTATTTTTAATTAATTAATTGTGAAACAAAACAAATTAATTAAATAAAATTTACTGGGATTTGAACTCGCGTCCTTCGGATTCGTAGTCGAGAGCCTTACCCCTCGACCATGGAGGCCGTCACGCCCTTAACCCTGTGCAGAAACGGGCGGTCCGTTTGATAGATTTCCCTATCTTAACAAAACCGATTAAAATCTTTAGAGCACAGGCTCTTCAGGTAGGAATGCTGTCCTTTTTCTACCGGCATTTCAATGGAGGATACTCTGAGGAACTAACGTCATTGATCGCTTCGACACCGGTGCATAGTCGGGAAACATGCCGAACATTTATACACGGTTGACATTTGTCATATGGGAACGGGTCGGTTTTACGACTTTTTCTTGAAATCAATAGCACGGCTGTGTAACGATGTTCACTTCTTCCTCTCCTCAAAAAAGCCCTCCACACAGTTTCTCAAAGATTTTCGATAATATTTTCCTCACGACATCCTTTCTGTATGAAGTTAATATAAAAAAAATATGAAAATAAATGGATTGGCGATATAGGTTGCCAGTCAGTGAAAGAGACAGAACGCACGCCCATAGTGACATTTGATTGGCTCTCTCGATCTAATAGACAAAAGGTCTTATTCAAATCTTCATTTATCGCACTTCTATTGTCTATGTATACAAAATAAAGGACACGAGAAATGCGATGTGGGTGTGTTTCACGATACAAAAGTTCTCATCTGACATTCACTTACAAATAATTAAATTTTTTAATCTTTTCTTTTCGATCAAATGGAGTGGCGATTTACAATGGAGGAAGTGTAAGAGAGACAGAGCGCGTATAGATATCGTATTTTCATTGGCTCTCCCGGACCTAGAATCAAAAGCTACTAAGTCAGTGGCTGTATTGGGTTTCTTTCAAAACGACATAAGTAAGGCACTTCTATCTATCTATCTATCAGTAACGTGCATTGCTCTATGACCAAAGGTAGGCTGTGTGTAGTTTTTCAAGTTTGGGTATAACTGTGCTTTGAAAATTTAAATACATAATTTTTTTTTCAATGTCCGATGATTGTTGTAGCCAACTGAACCAAATCTGTGTACAAGTTTCTTAACAAATTCTGGGAAAAAATAAATCTTGATCAGAAATTTGTGCATTTTTTTATGGTTAGATTATCCTAGGGTAAGCACAGCTTTTCAGTCCCTATGGACTGCACGCCACCGCTATCTATTCATTGATTGTGTATTATCTCTTCAGTGTTCGATACAGTAATCAGCGCACGTTAAAAATTCCATGCCACATGACCAATGCAACGGGTCCGCCATTTCCAACAAAACTTTCGTTCAGGAAATTTATCGCGTCGTAAAAACGAAGTTATTTCCCGCGATTTTCCACCTCCAACTAAAATGAAGAAAGTAAATACCTGAGTGGAATTCTGAGTAAAAATAAGAAATTTCTTGCTACCGTAGCGTTATTGTACAATGGAGTAGAAATACGTATCTACGTCTGCGGTATTAAAATAAGGGTTAATCGAGGTATTATATACAGTATTATATTACATACAGAAACTGTTGAAAAACTACAAGAACGTTTTCTACGATATCTCGATTTTCGGGGCTATCATCCCTACTTGAGTCACGAGGAGTGAGCCGCGTTCTTCGGGATTTCGTCACTAGAAAGACGTAAAAATTCCACAGGCGTACTCTTCTTACAAAAAATAGCCACTTCTGTTATAGATTGCCCTGAATTACTTAAACGAATTCACTTAAGAGTGACTAACAGACAAACCAGACAGAACCAAACACTAAACCTACCTCAATGCAACACTAACTCAAAACAAAACACCTTTCACCGCGCTTCAGACATTTTTAACACTTCATACAGCGTTGGACTTATTCAACTCAGCCCCTTATTATCTCAAACCTAAAATCAATAAATAACATACACACAATACATATTACTCTACACAAACTAGATCCATTCCCTTCCCTTCTCTCCCATCATCCTAGCCTGATAGGCTAACCTTGTAATTTTCCTTTTTTTTTTTTTAAATTGAATTATTTAAATACTTAAGTGAAAACCTATCATTAGTTCATTTAATAAATATATTTACCATACGTAAACTGTATACTGTAAACTGTTGATTTTCCAAATAAAATAAAATAAATAACATAATGAATCATTAATTGTTTTTGTGTTTAATTCGTAGAACTCCATTTAATTTTTTTTTTAATTTAATGTAAATCAAATTTGATAATGTTGTTATTAAGTTCTGCAAGTATTTTTAGTTGTTATTATTGTGACAGCTGTTTCGGCGTGTAAAACTGTGGTAAATCCACATTTCAACGACTTATTTATGTGATTTAATTTACCCCCACTCCTTTAAAATTTGGATGGGCGGGTAATGATTTATTATCGGTAAAACCGATTTAGTTAGGAAGCAATTAAAATTCTGAATTCTGTGAGGTTTTCACATTTATAATGTGTTTTTACTCGTATTCAACTGACAATGTTTTCTTAATTGATTTATTTAAATGTGTTGTATTGTTTTGATAATGTGAACATACTGAGAAGCGGTGAGTATATAATTTTCCTTACTTTATTAATTAATGTTATATTAGGATCATTCGTTCGTTTGTTAATTTCTAATTGTTCAAGTAAATTTAATCTTAGGCCCTTTCTTTCTTTATGTTAGGGTTTAGGTTTGTTGTTGTCAAGCGGGACGTGATTATTTACTAAAAGATGTTCTGCAAATTTTGAAGAAGTGCTTTTATTTTTATAACATCTTATATGTTCTTCGAATCTAGTTGAGAAAGCCCCTCCCGTCTGCCCTATATAGGTAGCATTGTAGTCGGCGTGGTCACATTTTAATTCATATATGCCACTATTATTAAGTGTGGGATTTTTACTTTTTGAGTTTTTTAGGCTTGTTCCTATATTGTTATTGGTTTTAAAAGCTATATTTAAACCACATTTTTTAATTTCTTTTCCAATTTTTACGGATATTGGACCGAAAAATTCCAGACATGCAAATTTTTCTAGTTTATTATTGTGTACCGGATGTATTAAATTGATTTTATTTTTATATTTCTTGCTTCTTATAATTTTTTCTATGTTATTTGCCTCATAGCCGTTATTAACCGCGATTGTTTTTATTGTTTCCTTTTCTTTTTCGTACGCTATTTTATATAGAGGAATATTAACGAGTCTATGTACCATTGAATGGTAAGCTGATAATTTATGAGACCAAGGATGAGTTGAGTTTGCGTTTATTGTTGTATCTGTAAAAGTTGGTTTTCTAAATATTTCGAAGGTATGTCTATTATTACTTCTACCAATTGTAAGATCTAAAAGATTTATTTTACCCTCGATCTCATGTTCAACTGTGAAGCAGATTTTATTATTAACGGTGTTGGCCAAATTAGTGAAGATATCTAACTGTCGGTTGGTGCCTATCCAACATATGAGGATATCGTCTATATATCTGATGTATTATAGTATGTATTTAGCTAAGGGAGATTTAAGGATTATGTTTTCAATATAATCCATAAATATCTCTGCTAGAAGTGGACTTAACGGCGTCCCGTGTAACAACTAGCTTCCCTTAAAACCCTGACGGAAATGTGATGTAATGACGTGAGTGTAGTGTGTAGTTAAAGGGATTGATGTGCGCGTGAGTTCCCCGCTTCGAGACCCTACCTGCCGCCGCTCGTCGTGCACCCCTTCGTCGTAACTTGCGAAGTGTCTCTTACGCGCTGACGGTGTATGTTGTTGCTTATTTTATGAGACGCAAACACTGCACAAACGCCATTCGCGACTACGACGTAAATAATAATAAAAACAACAAAAAGATTAACGGCTTGCCTTGAAGGCCCACGGCAAGCCGTGCCGTCGTCGTGCCGTGCAAAGTTATATAAAAAATGTGACATAAAATATTATTTTTACCTTCGGCTCATTAAATTTGTAAGAAATAATCATTAAAATTTTTTTATTCAAACTTGAAACAATTAATTTAAAAGAGAACAGCTCAGTTAGTGATTAATCAGCCCTTATTAGTATAACAAAGTAAACATTATTAGAAAATTTATAAAAGGTCATTACAATATATATGTAACAGATTATGATTATAGTTTATAAACAAGTTACTTGTTATTTTACGGCGTTGATGTTTTGCTTAATCGTCCGTTTGGATTGCATACATTTGACTGTCGCAAGAAGAAATCACCCTAAATCTTAAGGTCAAAATCGACGGTTTTCAGTTATGGTGATGGTGTTAGGCCTTGAGACTTTCTCCACAAAACGTTCCGATCTATTTTATCGTATCATCTAGTGTCGTGTGTACAGAATTCCGTTTTGTGGTTTGTGCTGGAATCTCGGTATTTGTTCAGTTTTGTTTTACTGTACCTATGCAGGTAATATTAATTCCATTTAAACTTACGATAATGCAAAAATCACAACAACAAAAAAGTTCTTTTGTTGACGTTCAACATTAGTTCCCATTTGTCGTATCGTCAAATAAATAAATAAATCATATTGTTGATAATTTTGTTTTGCCTAATATATGACGTGCTTACAATTTTTTAAACAAAATATAGTTTACACGCTGCACCGGTTTGCTGATAGATTTTCACATAAAAATCGATTTTTTGAAAAAAAAAAAACCGTTTTCGGCTACAACAACAACCATAATTAAAATAATTGTTTTTGTGTTCAATTCGTAGAATTCTAATAATTTTTTTAAAAATTTAATATAAATCAAATTTAATAATGTTATTATTAAGTTCTGCAAGTATTTTTACTTTTTATTATTGTGACAGCTGTTTCCGCGTTCAATGCCATTTTCAAACTGCGGTTAATCTATTCTAATCTAATCTCTCATTCTGACGACTTATTTATATGATATTATTCGATCCCTCCCCATTCTAATATAGACGGGTTTTTAAGAATAATGATTTATTATAGGTAAAACTGATTTAGTTAGAAAATAATTAAAATTCTCTATTCTGTGAGGTTTTTACATTAATAATGTGTTTCCCCGTATTTAAATGATAATGTTTTCGTAATTGATTTATTTAAATGCGCTTTTTTTGATAATGTGAACATACTGAGGAGCGGTGAACATATAATTTAGCAGTGAATAATGAATTGACAGTTGTGCAGAAAATGGCTCCATTTTTTCCACCGAATGGTCTAAGACAAACGTCAGAGTTATGAAAGCAAGAGCTCCGGCTCTGTATGGCCAATCTAAAATCTACAAGAAAAAATATTACCATAAGGCCCGTGTTATCTTTTATTAAAGCTACTCTTGTGCGGTATTCATTAATTTAAAAAAAAAATTATTAAAGTTAAACAAAACCAAATTTACGAATATCGGAACTAAATTAACAGTAACTACTCCTTTGATAATAACGAATAGAAAAAAAATAGAAGAAAGTATCCAAAAGTAAATATTCAGGTGTTATTTTAGATTCCAGACTGACTGTATCTTTAAACACAAAACTTATAATGAAACTAACCAGAACTAAAATAAAACTAACTAACGGTTAACCGTCGGACGAAATATTTAAAATCTTTAAAGGTTTTAAAATAATAATAGTTTTAAAAAAACTTTACTCAAAAGATGTCTTATTTAAACTTTTTAAAAATATATCTGAATACTCCACTGCAGAACACAGATACACAACCAGGGCAGCAAGTCAAAATATACTAGTTATACCCAAATTTAATACACCTTTTGGACAAGGGAATGTTAAATTTCATGCTGCAAAACTTTATAATACCTTACAAAAATCAATTGAAAAAAATTACAGAAAATATTGATATATTTAAGAATAGAGTCGAAGCATGGCTGATAAATCTGAGTGATTATACACTTGCAAACTATATAAAATCAAATTAAGATAAATGGATATTTAGTAAAAAAAGTGTAGGCCGCCTCAGAACACTTCTCCCTAGTGAGAAGGACTGTGAACACTGTAACTTTGTACTTTTATTGTAATACTTTACTTTCTTACTGTTCATATAATTATGCTTTGTACTTGGAAATTATTACTAAAGTCACATACATGTAAAACCTTTAAATAGAAACTAATAAAAAAAAAATCGCCAGATAAGTTTCACTACTCGAAAGGATAAGAAAATGTCAGTGTAAAATCCTGCAAAACTTAATCTTTTCAAAAGAGGAGGATTTTAGCAGACCAGTTTTTCAAAACAAAGTCTTGAGAATAATTTTAAAGGAAATAGATGTTAAGAGATCTAAATGTAGTGTCTTTCAAACCATTTGCATAATTGCATGTAATATTTTTTCTTTTAAAAATGTTTAACAGCCCACAAAGTTAAGAATTTATGTGAAAAATTAATAAACATCAACACATACATAACCACTCTACAAAAATATAAAAATATAATAAGACTTCTCTCACAAAGGAAAACAAAATCACAAAACTCATTACTGTACGAGTATATATGTATATATTTTAACAATATTGATACTGCTATAAGGTCACAACAAGTGCACAATACTAGAATGGGTTCTTCTCTAGTGTATCAGCCGGCAAATAACAGAACATCATTTGGACAAAGGAGTTTTTCTTGTAAAGCTCCTTTGTTATATAATAGGCTCAGTGACAACATTAAAACTATAAATGCGCTAAATTTATTTTAAAAAGTGATAAAAAAATCTATGTTAGCTGAGAGTGGTGATTTCCCTTTATCCATGTTATCCCTTATGTTGTAATCAATGTTGAAACATTATATACGCTCGATATTATCATTATTACTTACTTACTACTATTTACTTCTTATTACTTTCTGATTACTACTTATTACTACTTATTACTACTTATTACTATTTACTTATAATTATATTTTTTTACCTACATTTTATTATTTACTTAATACTATTTACATAATTTTATTTTTTTATCTACTTATTATTATTTACCTATTTTTATTTTTATTTAAATATTATTTACCTATTTTTATCATTATTATGTACTTGTTATTATATACCTATTAATATTTACTTAATATTTAATGTGTATTATTATATGCTTATTAATATTTAGTTATTATTATTATTTACCTATTATTATTATTTAACAATTATAATCTAAATTTTAATTTTTATTGTATATCTACTACTAATATTTACTTATTAATATTTACTATTATTTACTTATTAATATTTACTATCATTTACTTATTAATATTTACTATCATTTACTTATTAATATTTACCACTCTTTATTCATGTATTATTATTTACTTATTAGTATTTACTGATCATTATTAAATTGTAAAGCCGCTCATCTCAACACAGGCCTGTCATAGGGAGATGAGTGTCTAATGTTTTGTTGTCATATTTAAATTTGATGAAATTAAATAAATAAATA
This sequence comes from Halesus radiatus, assembly GCA_022606495.2. Classification (NCBI taxonomy): domain Eukaryota; kingdom Metazoa; phylum Arthropoda; class Insecta; order Trichoptera; family Limnephilidae; genus Halesus; species Halesus radiatus. The sequence continues at coordinate 30,803 of JAHDVE020001696.1, read as the reverse complement.
AATAAATATACTGTGTGGAACGGTGAAGATCTAACAAGAAATACCGACCTATATAAATATAAGGAAATGTTTTTAAATTTATGAAAGAAGTGATGAAATACGTGAATTATCATTTTCAATTTTGTAATCTGTAATTTTTAAGTGGAGATTATCACATTGTTTTTGTTTGTTGTTGTATAAAATTTTATAATCAATTTATTTTTTATAACTTACTGAAGTTTGTAAACCTCATTGTAATATTTAATCATTGAAGAAGATAATATTAACACATCCCAAATGAACTACGAAACCGAAAAAACAAAAGAAAATAAAAAGATTTTAGTCGCATCTAGGACTCGAACCCAGGACCTCTACCTATCCGGGGTAACCGCTTAACTATCTTAGCTAATAAGACCAGTTCAATTTACGCCATCTACAGGATAATAGTAACAAGTCTTGAACTTGAAGTATGATATCGGTGTAGATGGCGTAAATTGAACTGGTCTAAGTTGGTTAAGCTAAGTTGGTTAAGTGGTTACCCCGGAAAGGCAGAGGTCCTGGGTTCGAGTCCAGGATGCGACTGAAATCTTTTTATTTTCTGTTGTTTTTTTCGGTGTCGTGGTTCATTTGGGATGTGTTAATATTATCTTCTTCAATGATTAAAGATTTTATATGTTTATACTAGAGCATAAGATGTAATCATTTTACATGTTATTCTCATTTTTTTTTTAAATAAAGGTGTATTATAGAGAGTTATTTCTTTTTAAATTTAATTTAAATCAAATTTAATAAAGTCGTTATTAAATTATGGAAGTATTAATTTTTTTTTAATATTTGGATAACTTTTTAAAATTTTATTTACATTAAATTAAAAAATATGTTTGTATTTATTGGATTTCTACGAATTAGACACAAAAACAATTAATATATTCAGATAGTTCAATGAAAATGAATAGACTTTGAATTACAGCAGCACCTGGTGATAGACTAACCTTTGTATACTACTTTGTATATAACCAAGTAATACTCCAGTAAAACAATTGGAGTACGAACAAAATAATCTACCTACTTACACACACTCTCAGCAAGCATCAATAAGCGGTACTCTTAGAAGAACATATGTTCTTTTTTACTAAAATAATGTTCATTTTTAATAATCCGCACTCAAACCTACGATTTGCTGCTACTTTTCTGATTACAGATGACGTCAAAACATTCTGACAGCTAGCGAATGGAAGAGGTTTTTTGGAGGTATTAGATGAAATCGACGGAAAAAAGTATCTGTAAACCCTTTTGTATTTTATAAAACAGATCGGAAATATTTATATTAACAGAAGAATTACTGTATTTGAAAATGTTTCGATTTCAAATTGGGAAATTCAGACACCATAACATCCTGCCATCGGTTATCTGAATATCCAGGTATTTCTCCTTATCCCCACCTTCCCCTCTCCCTTCTCCTTACCATCCCCAATACCTCCAGCCTCACAACATTCCCCAATTGGGAATGCTATAGTCTCACTGGTTCCAGACAGTTGGGAGCAGTTTGAGACTCTTTGTGTGGTATTCATATAAAAAAAGGTTTAAATGTCAATACAGTTTTCATGAACGTATTTCAATAAAGAAAATTTAGGTCCTACAAAAATTCAAAGAAAGTAATCTATTAAAGCGGTATCTATTATAAGTGTCATATTAATAACAAAAAAACTTTTAGAGAAAAGGGGTTCATCTCGCTCATCCATGATGACGTCAGCTGTGCTCGTCTAATAAGGATATTACCCTGATGTGTACCTATTATAACATAATTAAATATTTTTTAAATCGACCCATTAAAATGTACCTAGTTACCAGTAGTTCGTGTAACTACAGGACAAAAACTGTTATAAAATTTATTTTAGCAAATAAGACGGAAATCACAGGGAAAAAAATAAAAACAGAAATATACACCTGTTTAAATAAAAGCTGACATGAATAACATCATATATATATTTTTTAAATCCATAGGTGCATTAAACAAACAGAATGTAATCCGTCTTCCAGAGGGTAATAAACCAAACCGAAAGTATTTAAAAACGTAATAGTAAAGCAGTACCGTCAGGAATAAAATGAATTTCAAGTCATAAATAAAAAACAACATTAGAAAGCAATGGGACTCTCTTCCGACATCGATGCTATATATAACACAGATTTAGATTTAATTGAGCCAGTCTGACGATGCCCGTGATAGGGTGTAACCGGTCCGGTGAAAAATAAAATAAATGGAAAAAAGTTACAAAGGTTTTTTAATAATAAAAAATCATTTTAAAGCGTAGAGAACCCCAAGCAAGAAGTGTTTTGGGTACACTTGGATCTAACCGGTATGGTCAGAATTAAAGTTCGATTCACATCTACCAGCACCGGGCAGTGCAGACACGTGAAGTAGCACTCACATTATTTATACTCCCAATTGTGCCGTGGCTGGCTCTGTACGTGCCTGCACCTGCGCGGTTCCGATAGATGTAAATAAAGCCTTATGCGTGCTTATGTCGCTCGTCAAACCTCGCTTAATCAGATACTGGGGAGCTGTTGGAGTACTTGAGGGACACTGGACATTACCTTGCCCCGCTACCCATCAGCCAAGTTAGTAATCCCAGGAGACCTCAATGTTCTTAACGAACAATGTTTTAGTTCCTCGGGCCCTAGATCGGTAGATCGGCGGAACCCTTTCATAATAATAATAATGATTAGATTACTTCTATAGCGCCGTTTTCGTGAGAAAATCATCTCAAAAGCGCTTTACGACTAATTTATTTAACCCATTACTTAGACTTATAACTAAAACATAGCTAAGATTTATAATGAATGACTTACAAGTAAGATTTATAGCTAGCAACTAACTACTGAGACTTATAACTAGTGTTGGTAGTATTGGCCGATGACTGTCTGGTACAATTTGATGGGAACACTTCCCCAATAAAGATTCCATTGAAATGCCGGAGTATTTCAGACTTGCTCTAGTATCGGGGCTCCATAGAAGCCCGAGTAAGTCTGGCTCCCAAGAAACTGGGCGTCTTGTATTGGGCTAGAAGATTACTCAATAGAAAAACCCTATACAAATCTCAATTTTTTTTTACATGGTAATAACAAAAGTGTATTTAAGTACTATTTTTTATTTTTATTTATGTAAATAATCCTTTTAGTTTCCTTTTTTTTTTAAATTTAATACCTCCCTAATTGAGAAATTCTCGTGTTTAGGGAGGGAGTACTAATATTTACTGTTACACATTTAATAATTTCAACAGTACTACCATGAACTTGATGTTCTGGTGTCCATACACTAATTTAACAAATAAAATAAAATAAAAGGAAATTTTTAGAAACAAAATATATCTTTATATTGTATGTATATAAACATATATACATTTTTTCCAAGTGAACTTATAATATACACCTAAAATTATTTTCTTGTAAAATGTATTTTAAGTTTTTTTCTTAAAAAATTCATAATTTTTTTCATTTTCTATATCTTTGGGAAGTTCGTTAAAACATTTTATGACAGAATATGTGTAATGGTGTTGAACTGTTGTTGTATTAAGTTTAGGGATTATTATTTGTCCTGTGGTTCTCGGCCTGATGCTCAATGACTCTAATTTTAGATTTTCTTTATGGATTTGAAGTAATGAATTTTTTTGGTATATTGTATTTAAATCTAAGTCTTTAAATTCGTTGAATAACTCACAGGTAGAAAAATAAGGTGTTTTTTTTTAAAATTATTTTAATGAGTCTTCTTTGGACTATTTCCAATGGGGCTAAGTTAGTTTTAAACGCTCCTCCCCTCCCCAGCCTATTAATGTAGAATTGATTGTGCTAAAGCATAGTAAACCTTCAGTAGCATAGATTTACGTAAAATATTTCTAAGTTTGAGGAATATGTAGTATAGTTTTCGAATTCGTTTAATAATTACGTACAACAGTTAAATTTGGAAGCCACAACTGGGCTGGAGCTCCCAAGTTTTTGATAAACCAATTTGATTCTGTGCAAAGAATTACAGATGTTGTTAACAGACGGATTGCCATCTCTAATGCCCAAATGTAAGCAAGTTACATAATTTATTTATTTTTACAAATCTCGATTAATGATTTAATGTTATCTAATTACTTATCATCGATTTTCGAGAAAAAATTAAATCGCCCAGGTTTTCGTTTTTTATGCGACCCGACATTTTTCTTTTGTGGCCCGGTACCAGGTCACGACCCATGGTTTGAGAAACATTGGCCCAGATATATTAGTAAAATAAGTTTTCCTAGTCAATAATGGTTTTCTCGTATTCTCGGTAGCTAACAACACAGAATACAACAACTTTATGTAGTACTAATTAGTACCATGTTGAAAATACGGGAAATCTGACGTTTTAACAAGGGGGTTATCCTATTTTGTATGGGTTAAGCTATTATAGGAATGAAGGAAATTTATTTGTATTTTCAATAATAGAATTTAACGATTCCGAGAACAATACCCCACCCCAATATTAATTACACGTTTCTTCATGGAAAGGGCATTTAACTATTTCTCATCATTATTTCTACAATAAATCATATCTGTCTATCTATATAGTCGTATACATATAAAAGGCAATGATTGAAGGTGTATCCTCTTTAAACTAAAACATTACTGGACCGATTTACGGGCGGTTTTTTGCAAAATGATCCGCGTTGTCCGGAGAGGGTTAAAGGGTATGGGTAGGGGTAGGGGTAAGGGTAGGGGTAGGGGTAGGGGTAAGGGTAGGGGTATGGGTAGGGGTAGGGGTATGGGGTAGGGGTAGAGGTATGGGGATAGTTAGTTAATTGTATTTTTTAAAACAGATCGAAAATATTTATATGAACAGAAGATAGAATTAGTGTATTTGAAAATGTTACCCATAACACCCTCCTATCGGTTTTCTCTTCAGTGTTTAATTAAAACAGATTTAAATGTCAAAACAGTTTTCATGAATATATTACAATAAAGAAAATTTAGGTCTTACAAAAATGCAAAAAAGCAATCTATTCAAGCGGTACCTATTATAAGTGTCATATTAATAACAAAAACCTTTGGAGAAAAGGAAAGTAAAGTTGAAAGTCTATTTATGAAAATAATATTTTTTTTCAAGGTATGTTCTTCAATAATTTAAAACCAAAATAACGAAAATACTTTCCATACGTACTAGATATTTACTAAACCTTTAATTTTATAAAAATATGCCATCGGTTTGGATGGGTATTTTGGCCTCAAATCCAAAATTAAGTTTTGTATGAAACAGGCCGTATAGCCGTTCCTCTTAACGGTTTTGTTTGGATACATTTTTTTTTTTATTTCAGCATATTTAATCATGTAATCTAAATTTATTATGTATTTCGATTATGTCTGTATATTTCGAGCTTGTACATTTATTTATGTTATTTTCTTATTGTTATATATATTTTTTGTTTTTGTTTTTATATTTTCATTTACATATTTGCCGTGAAAAATATAACAAAGTGTGATCTCTTGATCCGGTTCATAAGGACATTACATTTTAACGCCATTATCTAATAAACATTATGTATATAATACAATGTTGTGGACACTGCAACTTCCTTTACTCGAGTAATATTACATTTTAACTCCATTACCTAATAAACATTATATATATAATACAATGTTGTAGTCACTGCGCCTTCCTTTACTCAAATTATATTACATTTTAACGCCATTATCTAATAAACATTATGTATATAATACAATTTTGTGGTCACTGCAACTTCCTTTACTCGAGTAATATTAAATTTTAACTCCATTACGTAATAAACATTATATATATATATAATTCAATGTTGTGGTCACTGCAACTTCCTTTACTCGAGTAATATTAAATTTTAACTCCATTACCTAATAAACATTATATATATATATATAATTCAATGTTGTGGTCACTGCAACTTCCTTTACTCGAGTTATATTAAATTTTAACTCCATTACCTAATAAACATTATATATATATAATTCAATGTTGTGGTCACTGCAACTTCCTTTACTCGAGTTATATTAAATTTTAACTCCATTACCTAATAAACATTATATATATATAATTCAATGTTGTGGTCACTGCAACTTCCTTTACTCGAGTTATATTAAATTTTAACTCCATTACCTAATAAACATTATATATATATATATAATTCAATGTTGTGGTCACTGCAACTTCCTTTACTCGAGTTATATTAAATTTTAACTCCATTACCTAATAAACATTATATATATATATATAATTCAATGTTGTGGTCACTGCAACTTCCTTTACTCGAGTAATATTAAATTTTAACTCCATTACCTAATAAACATTATATATATATAATACAATGTTGTAGTCACTGCGCCTTCCTTTACTCGAGTTATATTAAATTGCAACGTTTACACCACTTAGAAACATGAAAGGTGGACTTACATCACGAATATGTTATATATCAATAAACTTTTTTCACTGCAACGTGTGCACCACTTAGAAACATGAAAGGTGGATTTACATCACGAATATGTTATATATCAATAAACTTTTTTCACTGCCACGTGTGCACCACTAAGAAACCTGAAAAGTGAACTTACAACCAACCAAAAACCCTTTTTCAATGCGATACCACACACCAACTGCTCCCAACCGTCTGGAGGCAGTGAGACTATTGCATTCCCAATTTGGATATGCTGTGAACCTGATGGTATTGAAGGGGAAGAAGGAAGTACCTAGCTACTCAGATCTGGTCATCAAACACGGCTAAAGCCATTTCAAACAACGTTTAGATTCTGAATGTTGGTCTTTCACCAGGGGGAATTTAAATTAATAAGTTGTGAAATAACATAATTTTATCAAAATGAAATTTATTTGCGCATGCCGGGGTTTGAACCCGCGACCTCCGCATTCGTAGCCAAGGATCGTAAACACTCAACCACGGAAGCCGTCCGAGATAAAAATCAATCAATGACAATGTTTCGCGCTAAATAAAATAAATTTTAACCCTAATTAGCTAGGAACTTTCAGCAGCAGTTGAGATAGAAATTTTTCTAATATTACATTTTAAAATGTTATCAACAAAATCAAATAATTTTCTAAGTAAAACTTTTTCACAACGGTATTAAATGTTCACCGCTGGATTGCGATAAGTCACTGAATGTTGTTAATTCAGTATTTCTGTGAATATAATTATCTAGGTATTATAATGATATAATACCTTTTCAGGTTGACATCATTATAAATAAATTCATCATATCGTTATAAATCGTTACGCCTCTGCGTTTTTGTTACGTAGTTAATACTTATTTTAACGAGGATTGCCCATTTTAATGATAAAATATTAAATTTGGCTGTGCTATCACAAGGAATAAGCTACTTAGTGGATACAATATACATATATAAATAAATAAATAAAAAAAATGTTTGACGTGAATAATAATTATATATGAAATACTAATAATAATAATAGTTCTTCATTCCAAAAGGTATCCAGGGGTAGTGAAATGCAATACGTTCCATAAGTGATAATAATACAATGGGCCATCAAGGCAGACTCCATCCATGTAGCCGTAGCAGAAATGGTGGTATTCTTCGATTAACGTACTCTGCACCATAGGCTTCCCATGCGGTAGCGCAGAAGTGCCCTGAAAGAGTGCACTCGTCCTTCCAAGAACATTTCTGTAGCGCTGCAGTATCTTAGGAGATGGAATAGTTGGCGATATACATTATTGTAGGTGACTTTATTATTTTATTTGTTTACATTGACATTTACATTGGGAACATTTGTATTTGCAAAACATTGTAATTTATCATCAATTGAGGAACATGTAAGTTGAAGTTGCATTATGTTTGCCTGGTCAATATTAATTCCTATCTGGTACTATTGTCTGTTCTAAGGAATAAAATAATTGTAATTATTGTAACCAAGTTTACAACTATAACTAAAATACACTGTAAAATACATTGTTCAACCATTCATGACAATCGTATCCATAAATTAAAGAAATTCACCTGTAAATTGCTTAGCTAGGCCGGCCGGTTAGTACTTACCTAAAGTCATTAAATAAATAAAAAAATAAAAAATATAATTAAAAATTCACGCATCGGGGCGCAAATGCATCCACAGCCCGCAACACTGTAAACAACCAAAGTGTAAAATAAGAAATAAAAATAAAAAAACGTTAATATTTATTAAAGATTCTTACGCTTTTCAAGGTAATTTTATAGATATTTTCGAGTCCTAAAATTCATTTTATGAATACTTTCCAGTCCTAAAATTAATACCAATAATTCAATAAATACCAACTCTTCTTGTGCCACCAATCATCTAATAAATGTAACATCAATAGAAAGGGAGAAACAAATTACCATGTAAAACTATCATCTCTATAATTATTTTTTTCTAAAACTGTGTTCATCTGAAGCGACCTGCCAGGTAAGTATGTTTTTCTGTATCTGTCTGTAAATAATTAGTTAAGAAATATGTGTACAGCGCCCTTGAGGTGATTTCTCACAAAAACGGCGCTATACAAGTCATCCAACTATTATTATTATTATTATTATTCAGTGGTTTATAAACTAGATTCATAAAAAAGAAAATAGAAAATAACATATAACAGTAGGTAATATGTAAATAATAGAAATGCATAGTTACAGGTTGAGGTTTCACATAAACCGTCTAACTAGGCTATTAGCCCGTGTTGAAGCAGTATTTTTGGATATTATTTTACCTATGAATGAATGAATATACGCTTATAATAAAATATGTTCAGTAAATGGTTAAATCAATAACTTCAATTTTGGGTGACTGTACCGGTAAAGGCTCATTACTTTTAATTCTTTTTTTTTTACATAATGTTAAATGTTTTGCTCTTCTATTTTACTATGGGTAAAAAACATGTATGATTTCGATTCATGGATTATTTTAGCATTACCTTGAGGTATAATTTCCTGACATTTAAAATTCCCATTGACTAAAAAGCAGTTTTTTTGGATGCCTGAAGGGTTTTCTGAATTATGATTGGCAAGATTACTTTTTTGTATTTTTATCAGAGAACCTAGCAAAGAAACTGGAACTCTCCCTAGCCTGCTATACCGTATCCCATACTATATGACTCTGAAATAAGGTAAAGTAGACACTACGCAATTGCTCTAAATCGAGTGCATTCTTTAGTATATTAAAACAATACATGGTTTTTTTTGTTGATATTTTTACTAATTTGTAAACCGTTTGCTCTAATAATAAAATAATTTAAGCATGGTGTAAAAAGCATGGTGTAAAACATTTTTTTAAAATATATCATGAATGTACCCAAATTTTTCTTCGTACTGCTTGTATGTTAAGTGATACGAGTCCTCATATAAGGGAAGGAATTTATTTTATAAACTGACATTAAAAAATATATACAAATATATATATTACCTATTTTTTAACATACCGAATACATATTTCAAAATATTATATTTTGTTTTTACGTCTTTCATAATTCATCCCTGAGAGGATTGATTCAATCTGTTGTTATTTCTTCCAATCCCGGTGAAATGTTGTTTTTTTTAACGTGTTAAAAAAAAAATTGTGTTGTGGTTGTTTTCATTGTAAGGCCTTTTTGGGTTATTTGTCTATTATTAATTGTTTTTGTGTTTAATTCGTAGAAATCCATTTAATTTTAATTTTTTTTTTTATTGAATGTAAATCAAATTTAATAATAGCATTATTATATTTGTCTATTATTATAGGGTGTATTTGTTCGCGTTGGTGTTTTATGGTTCGCTGATACTTTTTGTTCCTTTTCGAAGAAATTATTCATTTGACGGCCTCTATGGTCGAGGGGTAAGGCTCTTGACTACGAATCCGAAGGTCGCGGGTTCAAATCCCGGCGTGCACAAGTAATTTTTATTTTTATTTATTTATTTATTTTTTTCATAGAAAGCAGTCACTTTGTGGTTAGACATATTTAATGAAAATAAAACAATAACTTTGTTTATAACCACGAGAATTTTATTTAATTTTATTACGACCGACCGGTTTCGCTTAACATAAGCATCTTCAGGGTACAAAAATTAAACTGATCAAAAATACATACATTATACCCTGAAGATGCTTATGTTAAGCGAAACCGGTCGGTCGTAATAAAATTAAATAATATTCTCGTGGTTATAAACAAAGTTATTGTTTTATTTTCATTAATTTTTATTTAATTAATTAGTGAGGTTTCACAATTAATTCATTTAAGAAAATAATATATAGCATATTTGCGCACGTTCCAGAGTGGAAGATACTCTCAGTATCGCCCTGGTGAAAGACCACCATTCAGAATTGAAACGTTGCTTGAAATGGCTTTTAGCCGTGTTTGGTGACCAGATCTGAATAGCCAGGTATTCCTCACCTTCCTCTTCCCCTTCTCCTTCCCCTCCCCAATACCTTCAGCCTCACAACATTCCCCAATTGGGAATGCCATAGTCTCACTGGCTCCAGACGGTTGGGAGCAGTTTGGGACTCTTGTGAGGTATTCATATAAAAAAATAAAATAAAAATATATAGTTAAGTTTATTACCATTTCTGTATTTATATCAGCATTTCCTTTTTTTAAAGTTAATATTCAGTTGTTATTTTTCTGTGTACGTAATTACTTTTAATATTTTCCATAACGTTTTAAGGATATTGTTTTCTTTTTTTGTGGTATATTTTTTCAATAACTCTACTAGTTTTCGTGTGGATGTATCTATGTCTTTCAGAGTAATTAAGTTGTTCTATAGTATTTAATGCGGCACATGTTTAATTTGTCTTCGTATTTTGATTAAGTTTAATATTCGTTGTATTACCCACGATATATTTTTTAAGGTTTATATGTCTTAGATTAAAATATAAGAATGAATGGATAAGTAAATCATAAATTTCTTGAGTCGTTATAACACAGTTGTAAACTTATCCCAAACCTCTTCAGCATTCTGTACTCGGTTTATTATGTTCCACTCTTATGTCAGGTGTTCTTTTTTAAGTTTGAGAATTCAATTATTTTTTGTGATCAGATTTCGCGTTTTCGGTGTCTATTGCTATCATATTCGCGCAGTTTTATTTCCCCACCTTCCTCTTCCCTTCTCATTCCCCTCCCCTCACAACATTCCCCAATTGGGGATGTCATAGTCTCACTGGCTCCAGATGGTTGGGAGCAGTTGGGACTCTTGTGCAGTATTCATATAAAAAAAAAGTTTTGCTTACTAGTACTATTTTTATTTTTTCAATAATTTTTATTTTTATTTATTGAAGATGACTAGAATAAAAAAAAATAACAATACTACAATTCTCTTTTAATAAATGCTTGTGTAGAGAAGTGGAGTGTATATATTGCGATTACATAAAAGAGAAAGTCAAAATGTTACATGAAAATTATTCTTGAAAATGGTTTATACGATAACGTTACAGAGTTGGTGGTTAACATTATGGAAAAGACAGAGTGCATAGTGACAAGTTTTGTAGTTACAATGAACACAACATAATGTCTGTAGGTACAATGTGGCATAGGATATATACCTTATAAATATAACGGTACAATCTTATAGGGGGTATGTGTGTGAGGATGTGTAGGTATTGTTTTTTTTATTTATATGAATGATTTTTTTTTGTTTTAAGCCACTTTATTTTATTTATATTTATGTATTATACACATTTAAACTAAAATGGTATTGTTTTTAGTTTGCTTGATTTTTTAAGCTTATTTTGAAGTGTTTTTAAATTGCATTTGGCAGTTCGTTAGTATCTTTTATTTTTATTATATCTTCAAATAGTTTATTAAAAAAAACCGTTATGATCTATACAACTTTTAGTATTTTGAGTGACTCGTGGTTAGACATTTATTCTGGGTTCCTGTCTATGCCATGCTAGATGCTAGAATTGTTAGTGTTGGTAGGTTTAGGCTATGCTTTGCGGGTGACCGTATTGTAGAGTATTTATGTTATGGTTTCCGATGATGATGATCTTTTTGTTTTTATTGAGAATACCTAATATATTGTTAGCCAGTTAGGAAATTGGTAAAGCTGTTTTTGGATAGAGATCAGTGCATATCTAGAATGCATGTTTCTTTATCATATTTAATTTGTATGCGAGAGGTGTCTATGATGTTTATTTCTTGAATGATCGTGTTAATGTTATTATTGATTGAACTATCCTAGTATTTTTAGATTTTGTGGTTTTTTGGTATGGTTTGCGTTTTAGTTTTTTATTGTTTTAGATATGTATTTGTCGTGCAACCAGTGTTCTGTTAGCACAATGTGTAAAATATATGTATACTATTGTAATTTAATTTATGAAATGTAATCAAATTCAATAATAAAATAAATTATGTTAAAATTATTTTCGAGCTGTTGAATATCATAAACTCATCAAAGTTTTGTTAATTGATCAAATAGTTCGGTGCTATATTTTTACTATATTCTCTTACGTTGTGATATTTGTCCATTGTTTATAATCGTTTGTACTTAGCGTGATGCTGGTTATCCGAGTCAAAAAATTTCTTATAGTCGTCCATGTTGATGGCAGTAATTAACTAACTAACTAACCATCACGCCGTTTCCCCGCAGGGGTAAGCAGAGAGGACGGACCGCCAAACAACTTGATCTTGGCATACACTTCTTGCTTCATTCACATTCATAAAACGCCTCATATATTCTCTTCTGTTATTCCGATTTCTGACATGGCCCGACTCGAGTATTCGATTCACTTGATCGTGCAATGTCCTCCTCGGGCGTCCCCGGCTTCTTCTTCCATTCACATTCGCGTCATATATTCTCCTTACACTCCTCTCTTCGTTCATTCGCTCTAGATTCCCAAACCATCTAAGCGTCCCTTTCTTAATCTTGCTCACTACGCTTACATCAGCCTTGCATTTTTTACGAATCTCGACATTTTTCATACGATCATACATGGTTTTACCGAACATTCGTCTCAGAGATCTAATGTCTACGTAAATCTGTTGATGGGAGTATTTGTGGAAATATGTTAGTTAAGTGATGTTAGGTAGGTATGTACGAGTAAGTGCCAAAAACTATCGAACACGGTGAACTCTGGCGTCATGCAATTAAATGTCATTTTCAGTCTAGAATTTCTATGCCAACACAAGTATTTCCTGCCCGCGATGTCATTTCAGCAATGAGATTTGTGTTATTAATTTAGCTTGACAAAACAGAACCACCGTTATGATTTGAACACTTATTTACAATTTTTAGGTACATAACACTAACATCATAATAGGTCCAAAATAAATCACGGTAATTTTATTCATTTATTTCAACGATAATATTATGTGTGTGGGTATTACAATGGATACATGGAAATATTATCATTTTCCCTGTGTTATTTGTTCTATTATCAAGTTAATATAAGCATTTTGATATTTCATTTTCAATTTATGACGTGTGTTTTCGTTAGGTGAAACCATACATATTGTTTTACATTTCTATCTACCGTTTATTATTCATTCGTCAACAAATAAACAAAGGTATTCTTCAGTCAATTATATGCTTACCAGGTTTAACCTTTAACGGTGACCCGAGAGTTGATCCCCCGACAGTTGATTCCTCCGACAGTTGATCCCTCCAACAGTTGATCCCCTAAAGGATTATTTCTGGTGTACGTCCTCATTTGTAAAATGAGTATGGAAATAGAATATGCGGCCAAAGTCAACATACTTATATTCGCAAACGCCTTGAGTGGAAATCCGCTAAATAAAATATTTTCACTAACAATAATGCCGATGCAGAGGGTTTTACATAATGTTTTCGAGGCTGACTTACCGATATTTTTTATATACTTGAACCGGCATGCATATAGGCTAGTTCTATACATTCTGAATATATTGTATTATAAAAGAATTTCTCAATCCAAGATACTATAATACTCCAAAATTATTGTAAAATGCCTCATTAGCGTATACACAATTATTGTAAAACGCCCCATGAACGTATATAAAATTATTGTTAAACGCCTCATGAGCGTATATAAAATTATTGTTAAACGCCTCATGAGCGTATTTAAAATTAGAAAAAAAATCATATGAAATATACACATAAAAGCTTATCGCTGCGCAGAATGGTAGATACTGTCAGTATCGCCCTGGTGAAAGACCATCACTCAGAATATAAAGGTTGCTTGAATTGGCTTTAGCCGTGTTCTGGTGACTAGATCTGAATAGACAGGTACTTCCCTACCTCCTTCCCCTCCTCAATATCTTCATCCTCATAACATACCCCAATTGGGGATGCCATGGACTCGCTGGCTCGATACGGTTGGAAGCAGCTGGGACTTTTGTGTGGTGCACATAAAACAATTCATTTAAAAAAAGCACCAAACTTACATTAATGTAAGGTGTCTGGTACTTCTTTAAAATACATGAACGTAATAGAGGAGAAAAAAAAATGCAATCGAAATTGAAATATTCATGTGGACATTATTGTCACTTCCTAACCATTACGGAGATGATAAACACTGTAAACACTAAAAAAATAGTCATTTTGGCTGTACCGAGATAGGAAGCAGTACAAAAATAATTAAACCATTACGGAGTTGGTAAATACTGTAAACAGTACAAAAATAATAATTTTGGCTGTACGGAGATGGTAAACGGTACAAAAATGATAAATTCGGCTGAGTGTACAGATGCGTTGGGTTCCGTCGTTTCTTTGCTATTTAAAGTTCTCCATCATTGCAGAATCAAAATGGTCTGCTCATAATGATCGTAGTAGGAGTTTTTCAAATATTGTCGGGTTAATCGTAAACTGGGAGTGTTTGGCTTTCTTTTAAATTAAAATTCAAATAAATAATTATGTCATCCAACATCGGTTAATAATAGTAATAATAATGCATATTCGTTAAAAGCATTTACTTTGTGGTTTGCCATAATATAAACTATATGTACTTTTAGTTAACTTTTAAATTTACTTTGTGGCTTGCCATAATATAAACTATATGTACTTTTAGTTAACTTTTAAATTTACTTTGTGGCTTGCCATAATATAAACTATATGTACTTTTAGTTAACTTTTAAATTTACTTTGTGGCTTGCCATAATATAAACTATATGTACTTTTAGTTAACTTTTAAATTTAATTTGTGGCTTGCCATAATATAAACTATATGTACTTTTGTTAACTTTTAAATTTTACCCCGTAGAATCTTGGGATAAGCGAAACCGTTTGGTGATGATTAATTACAAGCACAGAAATAGAAGGCATGTTGGGAAGATTGCTTCCATTGAAGGAGACCATATTGTAATTTCGATCCCCTTTGGACGTCAGACATGATCGGGTTTTTGAAACATTAATTAGGACGGGGTTATTCTTATCCCCAGAAGAAACCCTCTCGAGATGACCGTCCATTCTCTGCGTCAAAGCGAATTATAATTAAATTGAAAAATTAAGTGTAGTTTTAAATTTATTTGTATCACTTCTTCAATAAATGCAAAATCAATGGTTTACTCAAAACGTTTCTTATTCTGTAGGAATTTCATTATAATGATCAAATAAAAGACTAAATTAAAGAAAGAAAAGTGTTAAAAGAATTAAAGAAAGAAAAGTGGAATAGTGTTTAAAAAGTCTTTTATTTAATCATTTCTTATTCATTTTTTATTTATTCAACGCTAAAAAATTATAATAAATTTCTTTTCTATATTATCAAAGAATCATGAAAAAATGTGTGTGGTAATTTTTCGTATCGATGCGATATAATCGCGCGAGCAATTGGTGAGTTCTTTGCTGCATTAATGCTGTTGGCTTTTTCACGAAGAAGCGTAGTGTGCCTGGTACGCGTCGTTGGAATACTCAAACCAATGACAGATAGAAATTCGGGACCATCTATTTTCTTATTTAGCAGGTTATGTAGAAACAGACAGAAGTCATTTTTTTAAAGACATGTTATTTTTAGTTTTGTTGTATTTGTGATATAAATGAATAAAAATTTATTCTGTATGCTTTCTACTAAACCAAATGTACTTATATCTTATATTGAGGATTCCGTATTGTGGAAGTATACTCCAGTGGACTTCTGACCAATGAACGAAACAACATTTCTAGAGTCTTAGCACCTTTGAAAACTTTACTTTGAACAGACTCAATTCCGAAATATGACTGATGAAAAAAAATCCTTTAAAAATAAGAGGAAATCTTTTTTTCATGCGTGTGAGAGCTCTGTTGCAACCTTCCTGTCTGTTACATTCTCCGCTCATGTTAGGGTGTTAGAGGTAACGGCGGATCTATCAGTGTTACGTCAACATTGAAACAATGTATAATGTTGCGTGTGAATTGCATCGAACGGAATATTGGGAAGAACAACTGAAAGCCTCATGAAATCACGAATGAAATATCCTATTTTTATTTTGCGAATCTCGACCCCTTTTATTCCCCTGTCCCACTAAGGGGCGGAAACTGGGTCGCAACCCGCATATTTCAAAATATCACCTCAGATACTGGGGTTGGCAGTGATGAAATATATAGAGATTCTGATAGCCTAGTTTTTAACTGAGTTATAAGGAGACATACGGTACTTCAAAATAATTTAGGATTTTAAGTGGAAAGGCTGGGCGGCCTGTTTCTCACAAAACTTATTTTGAATTTGAGGCCAAAATACTCACCTGAACCTAATGATTTTTTTTTTGTAATCAAAAAGTATAGTAAATATCAAGAGTACGGATCAGAAGGAATTTATTTATTTTGGTTTTACATTATGAAATACAGGCCATTAAAGGAATTGATTTTTCACGATTTTAAAGGCACCTTTAACAATCATTTGGGGGTAACAGTAATGTAAAAAAAAGTTTTACCCCGTTTACTTTGAAAATATAATGAAATATAAAATTAAAAAATTTAATTAAATAAGCATTATGATGAACTTTAAATTAAATTAAAAATGACCAATTTACGTTGGAACACAAATTTTGCCGTACATAATTTAAAATATCAACCCGAAAAACGTCTTTTTTTTAAATGTTCGTTTTTATCTTTTTATTATGTAATCATATTTACATAACTAATATGATAATTTAAGAAAAAAAATATAGGAAACACGCAAATAATTTTCTAAGTTGCCTCTAAAATTATGAAAATGATTTTTTTTCGTGGCCATAATAATTCATAATTTAAAACAAAAATAAATAAAATGCTTCCCATTCTTGCTAGATATTTACGAAACCTTTAATATATAAAAAAAATGTCATTGGATGGGTATTTTGGCCTCAAATCCAAAAATAAGTTATGTATGAAACAGGCAGCGCAGCCGTTCCTCTTGATGAAATGGAACAATTTTTTTTTCATTAACATTCAACGCCAATTTAAGAACATTTTTTGATATTGATTAAAATTGCGAGGTTATGTTTGAATTTTAAATCTGAACTGTTGACTGAACGGGAAAAATAGCATAATTCAATTTTATAACCTTTTATTTTTTTATAAATGTCGAAGTGCACGCTTCTTCCACATAGTTTTTACTTTCTTTTTATTTAAAATCTAATAAATGGCTCATTAGATCTTTAGATTTCAAAAGCAAAACAAAAAAAACTTTTCTATTCAATTACCTCGAAAAGTATTATAAAAATAATACGTTAGAATTCCTATTCAATTTCATTAGAATACTCTTCTCCTTTCAGGAATTACCATGAATTTCTGAACGCCGTTTAATAATTTAAATTTTTTTTTAATCTAAATCAAATTTAGTAATGTTATTATTAAGTTCTGCAAGTAATAATAACATTATTAAATTTGATTTATATTAAATTTAAAAAAAATAAATAAACGGAGTTCTACTAATTAAACACAAAAACAATCAATACCGTTTAATAATGTTGTGAAAAATATTCACTTGAACCACAATGATTATTTAAAGACAGTTTTTTTTTATCTCAACCATATCGGTGTTGCCATTTAAAACCATTTAAATGATCGCATTCCTTCCATTTTTGTCTACTTCATTTTGACAATTTGTATGATGGAAAAATGTATACGATTTGTTTGCTCCATTACAGTACAAACGAAGTGTCGTGATGTTTTTCGCTATTCCTTAGAGAAAAAAAATGCTTCAAATATATTTAATACAATAGAGAAGAGGGGTATTGAAGTATCGTAGTAAATTATTAAGTCGTTGTCCACTAACCTCCATGCTTTTGTTAATCTAAATATGAAAATACATATTTTCACACTTCTCGTGAATTTTTTGATAAGTCGTTAGATTATTTCTCTTTTTTTTTATATCTACGAGTATATACACTGTAACCGACTGATCTAACGAGTCGGGCTAGCATCCGGGCGTCGCGCGTCGGGGGTTAATCATTTACCAGATTAGTTTTGCTAATTTCATTAATGAGAGTAGGGATAATTTGAAACATTACAAAAAATATATATATCTGTTAATAAATAATCATTTTGAGACCTACTAGCCCGGTGCACACGAGGATAGTATAACAGGCCAGGATAGTAACCTATCACTCGTCACCTATTAAACTAGGAACACTAGCTACGTGTAGACAAAACTAGCTTTGTTGTTAATCTTGTAATCTAGAGAGAAAGCGGTTAAGCTAGCGTCACAAGACATGATAGTTTAATATTCTATTATTTGAGCTAGTATCGCCCCCCACCACTGAACTTTATATCCTGGCTTCGTGTGGCCGTCCATAGCTAGTACATGATCAGCTAGTGTACGGTGACGACGAGCTGCGTTTTTTCTGGTACACGATACGAATCTAAAAATGCCAAAACTTACTAACGAGATTAATTTTAGTGTTTATACAATTGTATCGTGATAAAGAATATCTGTAGAACTCTAGTATTAGACTTTGTAAAGATAATTCTATGCGTAATCTAGCATTACAAAACATTGGTGCCAAATTAATGACAATCGGCATAATAATTACCACTAAAGACATTAAAAATAAAATTTCCTCCCTTTTTAAAATTCACGGTATGGTCCAACCACGTTTTTCTAATAACTCTTTCAATAATTCGTCCAATGCAACTTGATAACAGTTTCCGATGCAACTGTTTAAGTCTTGTGTTTCTTCTACGTAGGTTGTTCATTTTTCCTTACGGACGGATCCGGACGTGTGGTTAACGTAGTCAAAACAATGATTCTGGCTTAAAATTTCCTAGCATCGTGTAAACCGCTCTAGTTTGTGTCAAGTCACGTTAGTAAGCTAGGATCTTGTTAGGACAGGACGCCGGCAAACTATCTTGCTATCCTGGCTTGTTACTAGTCTCTACTAGTCTCGTGTGCACCGGCATGAGGTTGGTTTGTTTTTTTTTTTTTTTTATATAATCATCTATGTATTGGGAATGCCACAAAAACTGATTTGGAAAGTTAGTGTAGAGGTAATATTACATTATATGATAAGGGAAGTTTATCAAACATGCTTCAAAACATACTCACGACTTAAATTATTTCGCTGATATACGTGTCAATAATGATGAAACTTCCTTTCTACAAAAATTTGACTGCCAACACATAAACATATTGCCTGCAATACATAAACAACCAACGAAAGTTGGTAAATTATTTACTTACATTATATTCCTGAAGAAAGGATCACTCTTTAAATCAATTAACTAACTCGATAAAGTTCAAAAGGCATGAATATTAAAAATTCCGCTGAAGGCAATACGTATTCTGCTGAATTTATTAGAAATTTCTTTGAATACATATTTCTTTATAAAAGAACATTATTAAGAAATGCTTTGTGTACACCACTGTTTAATATATACATATCAACCTGTTTCGGAAGCGAAGATTCCCAAGAAAAAATTAATGACAAGTATGTATAGACAAATAATAAACATAGAAATATAGTAATCTGAGAATAGACAAATTACAAACATAATAAAAAATAACAATAAGTGATGAATTTAGGTAATAAATTAATTAAAAATGTAAAAATAATAAAAATAAATAAATGATTATCTTAAAAGATTGAAAATTAAATTATTTTTTTATACGAAAATAAGACATAAAAAAATTATTCTAAACATAGTTATATGTGTAAAATAAACAGCCTTTTAAAAAAAATATATATTACTGATAATATTTAATGACCCTCTACACTTTCTCAAATTTCAAATTTACCTAATTATAAAGTTGTTTTATTATTTATGTCAAAATAATGATTTGTTTCCAAAATATGGTGAGAAAGTTCAGAATAATTAACTCTAGTATTAAAATTTCTTCAAGTCTTTCCTATGTAAAAAAAAGTTACAATCGTTACAAATTAATTTATGAACCCCCGATTTATTTAAAATATCACCTTTATCCTTCTTATTTAAAATATATTTTTTAAATTGACTATTCGTGTAAAAAGCACATTGGATACGATTTGGGATGTTTTTTATTAATAAATTTGAAGGGTTATTATTTACAAACAATATTTTTCTCCGCTGTTTACCAACATCAATTATTTGTGAATAAGTAGATATTTTACAATTTATTCAAAATATTGGTATTCACTTTGTGGCGTTATTATTAATAAACGAATTAAAAATTACTTTGTATTATTATTATAACTTACTATTAATATTATTATACCTATTTTAATCTTTTTTTGTTCATGTTTGTAATTTGTCTATTCTTACATTATTGTGATCTATGTTTATCATTTTGCTTCATCACTTGACATTATTATTTTTTTAATATTCTACATATTCTTTAGAAAGAAAGCATCGCTTTCGAAACATATGTGTATATTATTAACGTGGTGTATACAAAGTAATTTTATATTCATTTAATTTTTATTTAATTTTTAAATAGCAACGTTAAATAACAATACAACGAAGAATAACGTTTTGTAAAAAGTTACTTACCTCACTAGACCGTAATGAAGTATTTATTCTGCCACTACCGTTACTGACATTGCCGCCGTGGTATATTTATGCCGCCGCCTGCCGTTGTGTAATGTTTTTATGTGTTAATTTAAGATTAAAATTGTTTGTTACATTGTTAACCAATAAATATCATTAACTAATAATTAAAACTGTTAACTAATAATTAACATTGTTTTTTAAATTGGTAGCTTACTTCATACTGAGTTTTTCTCGTGTTAAAACTACGCAAATATTGATAGTTTTAATGCATGTCATTCGCTAAATTATAGCTGACTGCTCTCATTCGAGAGACCCGGGATCGCAGCTCAGCAAGAATTCTTTAAGCGTAAGGAAAAATCCGTACCCTTTTCTTTGGGCTTAAAGACATTTAGCTTAACTGCGATTCCGATTACATGTCAATGACACCTGTTATTTCTGAAGACGGAATGTGATTGTCGAAAAAAATATTTGTGCAGTGTTCCACCGAACCCCTATTTTTGGTATATATCTACCAGAAAGCCATTTCCTCGAAACTCGCAAATGATATTCATCTCTCTTGATGCAACTTTTGTTTTATTTTTTGTCCGCGACCTTGCCACGATTTAAGTTCAGGGCGATATGATGACAATAATAATATTTTGCATGATTTTTATTTCTTTGTTTTGTGACAGCATGCAACGTAAACAAACCCAATGAAAATGTTTTCTCTCTAACTCTTTTAACTGTAAATTTACAACTCATTTATCAGGTTTTAATTTGCATATTAATTTGAATCCAATTATTGTTGTCAGTAAGTTGGACACTTTTGGTCGAGGTGAAGATGCTATTTCTGGATCGGTCTTTACAGCATCACTTTTCAATTTATTCATTTCTGCCGCTAACTGCAGTTCATCAGGACTGCGAGCCTGTAGTAGATCTTGAGAAGGTTTTGAGAACGCTGCTTTTTCTTGTGACATTGTGTTTGTTTTGTGAAATGTTGTTCTCAAAATTTTCGAACCTGCTGCTGTGTGGTATTTTTGTACAATGTATCAAATTTATAAAAAAACTTCCTTTTTAGATGGCATTTAATCCACCCCATTTTCTTATTGCTTCAAAGAATTCTTCACTGGGAAAGCATATAGGCAACCCTGAATATAACAAAAGTGTTGAAGAGAGGACAAAAGATGATTAAATTTATACATGACATGAAAGCTGAAACTGCAATATATAATAAATAACTATTATTAAATGTGTACGAAGAATATATCGTTTGTAAACGCTTATTGAAATATGCATTTTAAACATTTAAAAATTACAAAAAGAGTGGTTCATGAGATGTTTGTTAAAATGTCAAACGCATATGATAATTGCATATAGTTTAATAAAATTAATGAAGAATATCTTGAGGAATGTGAGCCATAACGAACTTTTGAAAAATTCTCTTAGCTTCAATTAACGTACAACTGCCTTTGCTCACGCGCAGGAGCGATCTGAATAATCCATTGCCGAACACGCAGTGTATGACATATTTTCGGGACGTGGCGTTAAGCACTTTTGACCTATCAAAATCAACATATAAAATTCACTGACTATATATAGTGCTACACTAAAAAGACACAACACTTGTTTTTTTTCTTAATTCCCCCAAAGTGCGTCGTGAGTTCAATTTCTCAGCCGGCTAAGTCCTCCATCACGACACAAGCAACATATTCCACATACTGTGAGATTTTCAAATATTGTCAGGTTATTCGTAACCAGGGAATGCTTGTATTTCTTACAAAAAAATTAAAAAATTAAAACAATTTGTCGAAGCACATTATGTTAAATCGATGAAAAACTTTAATGCTCGGTAGTACACCTTCATGCTCTTATTATTTGTGCTATATTTTGCATTGATTTTTTCTTGCTATTTGCTTATTTTTTGCAGGATTTTCACTATGTTTTTCGTTGAATTGCACAACTTCTGTTTTTATTTGTTTTATACATGCCTATGTTATTTCTCTTAACTGGGTTTTCACTTTTATTGTGTTTATCTTTAGATTGAACAACATTTGAAATTTATGAACACGTAATTATGTTTTTTAAATAAAATGTTATGTAAATGGTCTAGTAAACCGTTAAGACATAATAATTAAAAGAGATTTAACATGTATTATGTTGTGTTGTTCCCAGCTCTACGCCGCCTTCCTATGCCTAATGGACGTGCGTGAGGCATGGAAGGGCGGCTACGGGAGGGTGAGGACCCTGCTAGGGGTGACTCACGTGTCGCCCGCCGTCCCCGCTGTCCCTCTTCTACTGCTGCCAATGCTGGCATGCACGAGGACTCAACAGCTCATCTTGGTAAACCAAACCTATTGATTCTTGTATCGATAAATTGAGGTTGTTGCTAATCCAACTCAGCAACCATGTATATTTAATTTGCTCTAAGTACCTATATTCGGTACACAATGTTGCGGTTTCGTAGTTTAACTTACGCCAACAAAAGATATTTAGTGTTAGTTATGGCTTAGTTGGGGAATCCATTTGCCAGGATTTAAAACTTAATTTGCAGCTAAAATGAAATGTCAGTTGTTTATGTTCATACGGAAAGCGTTTGTGACGTCACATGTCTCTGCGCAAGCCAAGTTTTACACAAAGGTTCTCCGAGTACGTTAGTTACTATAACATGATGAACTGTTTCGTTCTTGTGTATGAGAGGACATGCATTACTGAAGAGTTGACAGTTTGTTTTTGCTCAGTTCGAGTTGGAGTCTATGTCAATTTCCATAATTTCTTTGGTAATCGAATCTCATGTTAATCGATTACGCGTATAAAGTTTTTATTGGAATTTTGATTGGATTTCCGAAGCAAGTTGATGGCCAACAATCTGGATTTTTCACGTTAATTCCAAGACTGGTTTAATTCTGTATTTGCTACGAAATTTCCTTCAGATGTATTTTCTTGCGGCTCTGTAATCATATTAATATCCAAGATAATTTAATTAGAACATGCACAAAAATATATTTGTTCCCGATGTTTTCAGTATTAAAAACAGTTTTTTAATGTATTTCCATACTAGCGATAAAATCTAAATTAAAGTACTTCTCCACCATCATCTCCTCATCTTCTTCCAATACGCATTACCTTCAGCCTCGCAACATACCCTAATTAGGGATGTCATAGTCTTACTGGCTCCATACAATTGGGACTCATATATGGCATGAAAGCGTTTCGACTGTCACCGAGCTACGAACAAAATGAACGGACTATAAAAGAGGCGGAACCAATGAAAGTTATGCATTTGGTGTGTAGGTGGAAACAAAGGTGCCTTGTGTGTAGAAGGGATTTGCAGTAGTATAGGTGAAGGAAGTTGGTGACATTATTGCGCATGCGGTTTCATACTAATGGCCCATCTGCCTTGTTTCTATTATCTATGGAACCAACCTAATGGTATTATGTTTTCACCAGGTCACATGCAGTCTTGTGGTGGTCGCACTCAGCACAGTCTGCGTAACCGTCACGATAGCAGTCCTGCAAGAAAGGTCCCTCCGGGGTATGGAGACACGCCTACAACTAGAACTCCAGGATAAATACGGCCACGAGAGTACCAATAACCAGTCCAACATGATCTTCACGCAGAGCATGGACTACGTGCAGTTTACGGTGAGTCAATATATTATTTGTGTAATAAATTTATCCTGTTTACATGCCTTCGATAATAAAATTCAGTACGGTAGCTAGCATCTGTCACTTTATTTCTTACGTTCTTTCTAAATCTCGTGGATCGGAATAGTTATGTTTAAAGAATCGACATATTTAATTGAACTTCGAAATATAATCTGGTTTACTAAGGGCAGCAATGGACGAGCAGCTTGCAGCAGTCCATTGTGGGCAGCAAAAATGTTGTTGACACACCGGTTCAAGTAACAGCAAAGAAACAGGTTCCAAGTAACCGGGACAGCATTACCGTCCATCTTTCATTGTTATTTATGTACAATGTACACTATAACTACATTATTTGATAATATTACTATGTTATGATGCCGCTCAACCAATTTTGACATATAGAGTGGCTGTAAAATATATATAACGCAGTATTGGTCTAAGGACTCAACTTATGAAAAATATTCCTTTATCATCCATTGTTTACTGTAACCTAAATAACATGAGTGAACACCCATGAAAGGGTAACATTTCGGTACTCATGTGACGTCAGAAGTAATGGTAACAACGTAACACGGTATTTCGATGAGATGGTTTTTTATTCACTTTTAGATAACGATTTATAAATTCTACGTATAATAATTAAATATACTAAAATTAATAATCAGAATCGGCGTTTGCTGATCCATATGAATATATTGTTTTAAAGCCACACCATTTTCCCTGGAGTTCCTTGTTTTAAGCGAAAGCGTATAGTTTTTTTTCCACGGGTTGGAAGTGCTTCTTCTGAAAATGCATTAAAGGGTTTTATTGTTATACCATAATAAAACCGTGTTCCTGCGGTGAATACATCGTGCACTGTCATGCAAATAAGATACATCAAGAGGAGCCTTCAAAACTACAAGTCATCACCTTTAATAACTCAATGATATCATCGTTATAAATTTCAAAAGGCTTGGCACACTGCTTGAAACTTGTCAAGATAAGGTTTCGATAACTGTTTTATTGAATGTACACATTTAAAGGTTAATTTTAATCTCAAAAAAAAATTGTGTACCTTTTGTTTTGATCCAGATAGAAATATTTTGTTTAATTTTAAGTATTGGTTTAATATCTGCGGGTTGTTTATGCATGTTATTCTCTTATTTCGGTGTCCCCTTATAATCGAAAGAGTCTTACAATCAATATAAAAAAGCATCTTCGTCAAAACTTGTTTAGCTCCTTGAACAGAAATTCCGTAGTCGATAGTAGAGTATTCCTTTTGAATCCAACATTCTTGATGGCACAGACGACGTTATTTTAATAGAAAGTGCGGAAATACACTAGGTATCCTCTGTCGAAATTGAATTCAGAATATTGGAAAAGGAATGTAAAGAAGTTTTCGACTTTAATTAGGTATGAATATGAAAGTAGGTACCTACGTAACAGCATACATAATAAAATTGTAATTTTGTCATTGAACAACTTTCACTATTGTAATGAAGTTTTTAGTGATTCGTAATACTTTTTAATTAGTCAATCATTTTTAGTGTTGTTTGAAAGGTGCTGATGTTGAGGTTTGCAATGCATATAATTGAAGACATATTTGCTTTAAGGGGAACGACTGCGCTGCCTGTTTCATACATAACTTAATTTTGGTTTTGAGGCCAACATATCCATCCAAACTGAATGATATCCTTTTTTGAATAAAGGTTTAGTAACTATCTAGTACGGATAAAAAGCATTTTATTTATTTTTGTTTCAAATCATGAAGTATATGGCATGAAATAAAACAATTTTATAGGCAAGTTAGAATATTATTTGGGGGTTTATTGTTTTAAAAAAAATATATAAATATTATATTTGCTATGTAAATATGATCATATAAATAAAAACATAAAACGAAACATTTAAAAAAAAAGAGTTTTTTTAAATTATTTATGACAAATTTGTGTTCCAGCGTAAATTGGTCGTTTTTAATTTAATTTAAAGTCCACCATAATGCTTATTTTAAATTTTTTAATTTTATAGTTTACTATATTTTCAAAGAAGATGGGGTAAATTTTTTTTTTAAATCACGTTTAGCACCCAAATAATTGTTAAAGGTGCCTCAAAAATCTCGAAAAATCAATTTCTTTAATGGCCTATATTTCATAATCTAAAACAAAAATAAATAAATTACTTCTAATCCGTACTAGATAGATATTTACTATACTTTTTGATAAAAAAATGATCATTGGGTTTAGGTGAGTATTTTGATCTAAAATCCAAAATTAAATTTTGTATGAAACAGGCCGCGCAGCCGTTCCTCTTATGTATGTAGGAGAGATTAAGATTGTATTCTGGGTCATATAATATGTATTACTCGTGACAGGTATTTTGCCTACCGGAAACCTTATTCAATTTAACAATAATTTTATTTTACTTGTAAGATATCGGTAGAATATTGAGTAACGGGAGTCAAGATCTCTATGGCATGGGGAAAAACTTGTTATGTTTAGATATAAATATTATTTAAACAAAAGCTTTAACCAATTCCCTATTCCAAGGCGTATGAGAAAAAAAGTTTGCGTCAGTAGAGTGAAAAAGTTTTTTCAGTCTGCAGACTGAGAGGGAAAAGTTTGCTTCTGTAGCCAACTGCCGATGGGAAAGGAAACTAGAATAAATAGTATCGGTAGAAACTAGTCGGATGTTCTGAGATGTTAAACGTTTGCCAACGAAGCCTCGTAAATTTGCACAAGCCACACATACGGGCAATGAAGTATGATGATAAAATTATTAACACACATAATCTTCATGTGATAAACTAACCTACCTAATTATAAAAACCTTTTAAAAAATCAGGATGCGATCAAAATCAAAACACAGAAACAAAATCAAACTACTAATATTATGCTGGTTTGAGGCTAGACTCGATTACTCTATGTGATAACTTCTGACTTCTAAAATAACATGTATAAAAGAAATATTTATTTATAAAAAACTATTATTTATATAAAACAGTAATTATTGAATGAAACACTAGTATATATTGATTAACTTGGCGGGTTTGCGATAAGCCGACGTAGCTCAACGGTAGAGCATCTGACCGGCCATCAGAAGGGTGCAGGTTCGAGTCCTGTCGGCGACATTTATCTTTTCTCGGAAGGTTTTTTCAATTTGGATGAGTGTTTCAGGCTAATAATTATTGTTATAAAAATAATTGTTACCCTTTGCGCTATGCACAAAAATCTTGTCTTAAAAACTTTAGTTTATCAATTAATAAATATTTATTTGTTTCCGGATTTTCAAAACCTGTGTGTAAGCAAGAGATATCGAAATATTGACATCCTTGTAAACCAAAAGAGAATTCTAATTTCAATAATTACATCATTAGAAGGCAATGTATTTTTGAAACCAACAATTGTTTCTCTAATAAAGGCAAAAATACAATTCACGTGATCATATTAAAGTAAGAACATATACAAATTAAGCGGAGAAATTTTGTGGCCTCAAATCGATTTAAATATTCAGAAATTATGATTTCTCCCTTTCGTTTTTTTAGAAGTTTAATGTAAATCAAATTAAAAAAGGTTATTATTAAGCTCTGCAAATAGTTAAGTTTTTATTATTGTGACAGCTGTTACGGTTAAAAAAAATAAAAATTATTTATTACCTTTAACACTATTAAAAATTATTTATTAGTTTTAAACACAGTCTTATTTTTACCCCTATACCTTTTTTATGGTATAAAATGATTTATTAATATTTTCGGTAAGAAATGATTTACCGACAAAATATTTGTCAACATTAAAATTATTTATCCTGTGAGGAATATTGCTTAATGTTTTCACGAAACACAGTTTGAAATTTGTATTTTCACAGTTTGAAAATAACCTTGAACTCCGAAACAGCTGTCACAATGATAAAAACTAAAATACTCACAGAACTTAATAATAACATTATTAAATTTGATTAACATTAAGTTTCCAATAAAATTAAAAGGGAATCTACGAGTTAAACACAAAAAAATAATGATAAATTTTTCAACAAACGTAATATTACGTATATTATTTTGTATATGCGTAACTTTATATAGATTCACAACACTGCAAATTCATAACACGTTTCAGATACATCGGTCCCTTCATCAGGGCGGAAGAATAAAATAAAACGTTTTGCAAGAAAAGGAAACACAAAAAATAATATTCCACAAATGCATACAAATTTCTCGATATCAACACCTATTCCGCACGCCAATGCCTTGAAATACCAGAGCGAGTACAAGTACGGTACATACGTAAGTAACATATATTACAATATTGCATCATTCCAAAGAGACGTCGAGGGATTATTTTCCCCATATGCAAAGCATTATAATCTTCAGACCGGGAGTTCCACAAACGTCGCAGCAATATAGTACTTTTTTCCAGGAAACCTGTGCAGCTTTTACCAGCTTTGTATGTTCTAATGGATCGCTACCCTTTGTCTTTATTACCTCACCTTGATCTGCTATGACGCTATGTGTTTATCACGGGTGAGCACTCGGGTAAATTTAATATTGAAAATGGAATTATATTTCGCTTGGTCGGGAAAAGTCTGGCATTTGTTCGAGATTTCATTGGATTAATTCTTCGAAAGCATTTGAAACAGATAACGCTTATTTATAGTTCCTTTCTACAGACAATTATTTTTAATAAATAAATTAAAAAAAAAAAAAAGATTTCAAAAGAAGGAAAACGGGGCCGGGGTTATCTTTTAAGGGAAGTAAAAGATGAAATCCTTGGCTTTTATCAAAAACAATCATGCTGAGAATGTTCAAAGCGAGAAAACAACGTATTTACGGAGTTATTATTAAGTTCTGAAAGCATTTGAATTTTTTTTTAAATTTATTATTGCGACAGCTGTCTCGGCATTCAAAAGCATTTTTAAACTACTTTGAACACCGATACAGCTGTAACAATAATAAATATAAAAAAAACTAAAAAAAAATAAAATTCACACAGAAATTGCTAAATTTGCAACATTATTAAATTTCATTTAATTTTCGGGAAATCGATATCTTACATCTTAACATTTTGTATATTTATTGAGTAGTACAGCAAAAATAAAATCGTTTATGGATTTTCTCCTAGTGAATTCACCTCTGATAAGACAAGATAAATTTTTTTTTTTTTTTGTAATGCGGATTACAAATCTTTGGTTACGTTTATTTACAATAACGCACCGATAAATGATTAAACATACTTTTCTACACTTTAAAAATCATATTCGTAAAAATATTTTGTAAAACATACAATGGGACGGTCAGAAAAAAGTAACATTTCTGATTAGATTTTGAAAAATTCTGAACCTCTGTAAATTTTAAAAATATTTAATAAATATTTTTCTATTTAAAAACTTTATGTTTATCGTATTGCGTAATAAAACTATAATTATTTTTAAATAATAAATAATAACTCTCCGACGTCCCTCTCCCCGTTAATAGGGTAACAGATACTGAAATCCTTTACAGTACCGCAGCAGCAAATGTTGTTTTCACCTTGTTTATCAGACCGTAAAACATCATAATCTGAGAACATTGCAAGAAGCAACCTAGTTTTATAGGTACCTACTTACCTAAAAGACAAATAATCTGCATAACATAATCTGCAGTTTTTTAAAAAGGATAACGCCGTTTGTAAAAGAGAGGTTATTATTAGTTCTTGGTGAATTTCATTTATTGCAACATCGCACTCGACAAAAAAATGCATACCTGAAAAGTGTCGCATTACAAACGCGCGCGCTTGAACAATATTTTAATCTGCTAAGAGGAATGGCTACGCTGCCTGTTTCATACATAACTTAATTTTGGGTTTGAGGCCAAAATACCCATCCGAACTGAATGATATATATATTTTTTTAAATAAAGGTTTAGTAAATATCTAATATGGATGAGAAATATTTTGTATATTTTTGTTTTAAATTATTAAAAAAAAAACTTCGTAATTTCAGATGCAACTTAGAAAATTATTTGCGTGTTTATCGTTTATATGATTACGTAAATAAAAATGTAAAAACAAAAAATTTTAAAAAAATATCGTTTTCATGTCGATATTTTAAATAATGTACGGCAAATTTGTTTCAAACGTAAATTGGTCGTTTTTAATTTAATTTAAATACCACCGTAATGCTTATTTTAATATTTAAAAAAAAATAAGATTACAAAAAGCTAATTTAACACATTAAAAAATGACGACAGTAATTGTATCTCGTCGTAGTCGATTCGTAGGTTTATAATTAAGTCACGAAGGCGGTCATGTTGGGGAATGCATGAAATCATAGAACTTTTAAACACACAAAAATAATGTGGATATTGAAGACCTGAAAGTAAAAAAAAACTTCTTTAAAAAAACTTTTTTCTAATCAAAATATTCCA
>JAHDVE020001695.1:0-56528 GCA_022606495.2 Halesus radiatus | reverse complement strand
CAGAATACAACCACAGAGGTCTGTCTTTCCTGTCCTTCTCATTGTCTCCAATGTGCAAACTCAGTTCAGTGCATAACATGCGAGCACCTTTGGCGTAAAAGTGAGAATAATATTGGGTGTTCTCCAAATAAAAATGTTTTCATAACTGCGAGCGGGGGCAGTACAAGCGTAAACTAAGTCAATATAGTGCTTACTTTTAATACCTCCGTAAAAATTCCCGATTACTCAAATTTCGCCTTATATGTGAACGGAGTTGGCACCGATTTCGCTATCTAAATTCTAACCTCTACGACTTTATCAATCAATCTCACAGTTATCAAAGATGTTAACTCAATGTACTTCGTTTTCCCAGAATTCTCAGTGATTGGCCCAAGCGGCTATCTCATAAACAACACAGTTGATTTGAATAGTATCGAAGCACATTATTATAATTATTACGAGAAATCAACAATGAAGGCGATGAGTACCCTTGTTAATTCTGTTGGAGAAACTGGGTCGACGACTGTCGGAATCATCGCAGGCCTGGGTCTTTTGACCTTGGTTATCAACATGATTGAATTTATGCAGGTGGCATGCTTATATATGTTTTTGAACGTCAGGCTACCCTCGAATGTGCAATTTGTGATGCAAGCTATGTCTGCCATCCAGGATATCCAACCTATCCCGATTCCTGTCTATAATCCATTTTCAGGAAATGATGGCTACGTTCGACCAGCACTCTATGATGAAATGGATGTGACGTTTAGCTTCCTGTAACAAAACTTCACTTCCCTCTGTCAGCTTCTAATACTTGTTTTGATTAACTGTGCATTGGCTTACGTAACTTCTAAAGTCCAAGGAAATAAACTATTTACTTGGGCGAAGAACAGGTTCTATGCGGCTTTTTACTCAAATATCACATTAGTGATTATGTCGATTCAAATACCATTAACATTCTCTTGTGGGCTTTTTTCTTTAGATCGAGAGTATCGGACTATCGGAAAAATGGTAAACTTCTCTGTTTGCATTGGTTTAGCTCTTCCCTTAGTACTATCACCACTTTTGAATATCATCTATTTGAGAAAAGCGAATTCAACCCACCATAAAGCTCTGAATGGCTTTATGGGCGAATATAAAATAAATAATTGCACTAATATCTTTGTGAACCTTAAGGCCTTCAGCGTCATGGCTCTGGCCTTCACTATTCCTGCCTTTACGACTGTCGTAGCTCTCCCTTTCGTAATGATCTGCATCGTTTTGCTTTTAGTTATATCTCTAAGTCTCAAAACTGATAACAAATTCGTCAAATATTGCCACAAACTCCAGTTGTTATCTTGGCTAACTTTCCACTGCACCTTTTTTTACTTTTATTTCAACCCCGCCGTCGACAACTCGGAACAAAATACTCTTTTTTATGTGGGGTATCTGAGCATTGGCTGCATATTTGTGAACGTGATGACAGATCTAATCGGGCTGTTAATCGAGACTTTTGTTTTAATTTATCATCTGATCAAACGATTGAAAAAAAAGCTGAGAAATTCTAAAATAGGCGTAGCTGACAAAATTCAAGTTATCGGGATGAATTAAAATGGCAATCCTTCAGTCTCCAAGAACAATTGTTCCCCAATTGATAATAGTACTAATGAGAATCCTTTCCTTAAATAAAAAGAGATGAATGTGCTGAAATCTTTGAAGAATTTCGATTACAACTATAAACAATAGCTCCAATCTCGGCGATAATCAAAGTATTCAGACTAACTCACACTGGGTAATAAGTATTCCAATTTAAAGATTCATTACAATGTTCGAAACGGGCCAAGATAGTCCAAATCCGGCATCAAATAGTAAATCATTTCCTTGAAATGAGTTAGACTTTATACATCTCTGTATTTGTTGTTTGTTATTTATTATACTTTTTCCCCTCATATCTTAAAATAAAATATCGATGAACTAATTTTAAAGTTTAAACCTTTGAAAATTTTAAGTAAACATAAAGAATGAATTTACACATTTAATTGAAGCAAAAGCAAAAAATTATACAAAATTAAAAGCTAATAAGCCTCTATCTAAAAAATATAAATGAAAAACAAAAGATTGTTGATACATTATATTTATTGCATATAGAAATATATAAAGTAGATATCACTAAACACAGCTCGATCTCCACTGAAGTATTCACTTTTAATTAGACTGTCTATTTTATAGATTTCCTTCCATTCTTCGTTTGAATGTCCTGGTTCTTTCCAATAATTGATCAAACCTATTAATGTCTCCTCCGATAAATTCGTCTATCTTGTTGGTCAGCGACCCTTGGGTTAGGATCACACTGGGAATAGATTTGAGTTTTAAGGCATTCTATATTGTGTTGTCCGAGGCCTCCACATCGATGAGAGCGATGATGAGGTCGGAGTAAGAGGTGGGAGGTATTTTTCGAATATGTTTGCGGAAGTTGATGGAGGGAGGGCACCAGTCTGCTTCGAGGATGATGATTATCTGGGTGTTCGGAGACTTATACAATGCGCCGAGTTCCCTGAGACTGCGGATGTTGATAATTAAGCTACTATGTTTTTTATCGATTATCATTAGTATTTAAATATTATGTGTATCTCTTTATTCGCTAAGAAATAGGATATTATTTATGGCTATTTTATTATTATATTTTGGTTAATTATGTAAATATGATTATGTTTGACTTAAATAAGTTAAAAAGCGAGAAATTGCGTGAAATTATTAATTATTTCTATCTATTTGTTTTATAAACATATAAATACAAAATATTATAAGGACCATCGATATAATATTTATTAAAATATTGTTTGTTTTGGTCATCTCCACTTGATTTGTCGTTGTTGTTAGTGTGCTTGACGTTCCCTATTTTTAAAATAATCTAGGCAACCACATTCGATATCCTTTTTATTTTATTCAGGTATCATGCTGAACCTCTTATAACTAATTAGGGCATTAAAGTAAAAGACGGACAGTCAAAGTAGGTAAATTATGCGAATAGTTATAGACATGCAAATACTTACTCTTATTGGTTGATTTCAATTTTTTATTCGGCTTTGTTTCTATATTTTTTAAATCAAGAAATATTTAGGTTAAGATTGGCTAAATATAAATATATTGCTTACCCATTGTTAAACTTATGTTTTCCGAAATTGTGCTGAAAGCCAGGATAGACTGAACCTCGGACCGTCGGTCTCACCATCGTGGTTCTCGGGTTGCTCACTTGTTGCTGCGGCATAATGGACATCCTATAATTATTCTGATTAAATTATTATTATATTGATGGAACCATTGTTGCTTTTTGTTTTTGGAGGTTAATATTGTTACTAATTTTTGCAGATCATCTGAACTGAGAATTGGAACGTTGACGGAAGATCTTCCACGCGTACTAAATAACAATTGAAATTGGCATATTTGGTAGTGATATTATTTTTGTTAGTGTTTTTACTCTCTGGTCAATTCGTGATCCCGGTTCCCTGGAAATACAATAGAATCCATAATTAGTATAAATTCATAAATTTATTATGTGATTAAGTCAATGATTTATCCATTAAAATTATACCCGAATCATAACTTATATAACCACATTTAGTAAAAAAAAATTTTTATGTTCACAGTGATATATGGATATTTTTTATTAAATGTCACTTTAATTCTTCTTTTTTTAATTTTGGTTGAGCCAAATGAAAAATCTAGAAATTAAGTTATTTAGTCTGGCAAAAAATGTTATGCTTATACACTCTTAACATATATATAAATCATTTAAAGCGTTAAATTCTGTTTATTTATATTAAAAGGCAGCAAAAATAAAATATAAGATGGAATAGTAGTAGAAACTATTTTTTAAACATCTTCAAATTGTAAAAGAAAAATAAACAAGCCAACATATACATACATATAATTAAGAGTTTTTAAAGTAAACAGGGGAGAGAGAAAAAAAACATATCAAATACACATCGAAATCGAGAGATATCTAATGCTAAATCAAACAAATAATATAAACTCTAATCTCCAGTAGTTTCAACCAGATTCAATCTGTTCCCTCAGAGATCTCGAATCCCGATCAGACTATTCTAGCCATGCATACTATAATCACTAGACCCGCACCATCAACTCCCAGCGGGGCCGACGTCAAGAATATCGTTCTCCACTCCCCGCCATCTCTGATATTCCCGAATTCGCACATGACAACATCATGCAGATGATCAAAAAAGGCGGAACCCCTCCCGAAAAGCAGAGATCTTTCCAACAGAGCTGGGAATACGGCTCGCACAAGCCACTCCCGAACAATGCAACCAGCAACAGTGGTATTAACAATGGCACTGACAACCTTATAACTCCGAAATATTTTAAGAGTCCTCTTCAAAATTTGTCAACGATCGGAGAGATCAAAACTGCGCGGGTCCCCAAAATCCCCATCGAACGAATGTCTAAATATCTCAGTGGAACTCAGACGTAATTATAAAAAGATTTTCACCAACCGCCGTCTTCAGATCACGTGGTATCCAACATTTTAAATCGAAATCGGAACCAAAAAAGAAATTCTTCCATGTTTATTTAAGACTTTCACTACCAACAGACAGATCGACTGTCAAGGCCTTCTGAAACCCGTAACCAGGATTACTTCAGGACTGGGTATCCAAAGTAGTCTATGGCAGCGTTTGCGTCGATAATCAGCAAACGTCCATCAGTACTGGCTGCTCATAAAAACTTTACCAAATACGATAATAAAAACATCATCAATAATATAACTGACGAGTCTTCCATTAGTTTGAATAGAGAATCTGAGTGGAAAGGTGTATAAGACTATGGAAAAGTACACGCAGATCTTAAATAAAGTTCATCAACATTATCTACATTAAACCTCAGTTCGAATTATAACCATCAACAAGCACATAATTTTGAAGGAGCAGTCTCAAGGCTCTTTCCCAACGAATTTTTTAAAAAACCATCTCTAACTCAGAAACAAAAAATAAAGTCTGATGATTTTTGGTTTATTAAATGTATGGGAAAAGGGAAATTCGGAAGTGTTTTCATGGTGAGGTAAATCCCAATAAAAAACATAGTACAAAATTGTATTACAATATTATTATCAAAAAAATTTATATTTTTTCAAACAACTAATAGACATAAGTTTACTGGATTTATTGGTGCTCTCAAGGTTATAAAAAAGAAACAAATCATATAAGACAATCTTGTGAATCAGTTTATCCGATAGCTTAAAATTCAGGCATTTTTGAATCACCCCAATATTATTGACTTCTACGGGTGCTTCGATGACAGAGAAAACATGTATATCTTGCTCGAGCTTGGAGCGGAAGGGCAGCTGTATTAAAAAATGAGAAAGAAGTCGGAGTCATTATTTAGCGAGGAGGCGACGTCCTTTATCATCAGGAGTCTATTGGAGGGGCTGCAGTGCATGCATCGGCAGAAGCTAATTCATCGAGACATCAAACCATAAAACATTGTGATCGTTAATGTAAGAAACAATAATAATAACTATAATAATGTATATTTTTGGTAATAGGGGATCGTAAAATTATGTGACTTCGGATGGGCTGTTTTCCGAGGAAAGGATCTGAGGAACACATTTTGTGGAACTCCTCTATACTTTTCTCCAGAGCTACTAAAAGGGTAATCCTACGGTGATGAAGTGGACTTGTGGGCAATCGGCATCTTAACATACGAGTTGCTGATTGGGAAAATACCGTTTAATATATCAAAGGAATAGGATCTACCTAAAATCGTAAAAATAAAAAACGAAATTCTATATATAGTTTCAATTTATTTATATTAATATGTAATTAGATAACTGATGATATTATTTTCCCTAAACAAATTGATTTATCTGCAGAGTTCAAGGATTTCGTGTTGCGAATTCTGAGGAAAAATCCCAAAGACAGACTTAACTCTTCAGATTTATTGAGACATCGTTTTATTACGAACTATATGTAGTTGGAAACTTGCTAAGAGTTGTGTACAGCAAGACAATGAACAGAAAGAGGAGCAACAAAAATACGTAAATCTAAGCACTTATTATTCATATGCTTTAAAAAAAATAAGTTTTTTATTCTAAAAAAACGAAAAATTAAAATCACATTAATCATTCGATAACTAGAACAAATTTTACTTTAATTATACTGAATTCGAAATATCCATTAAATAATATACATATAAGTATATTGATATATGCTTATATACATAGATCTATATGAAGCATCAAAATGTATCAGATATATATCACCCTATGTATAAATTAAAAGAGAATTGAGTGGTGTTTTAATAGAAATTATAAGTATTAAACAAACAATGAACACACATAGGCAGAATAAACTAGTATTAATCGTAATATATACTTTCCATTAAAGGCAAATCAAAGGAATATTACATAATAATTACATTCTGAAAATATATATTATATTATCCATAGAATTACCTCCTTGCCATTAAATATATGAACCATAATAACTCGAACAGCTATCGCACTCCTGAAAAGAAAAGGCCACTCTCGCCTGTCTACCAGGACGGAATCTATGTCGATGAGAGTCCAGTCAAAGCACCACACCGCTTAAGGCAAATATATTGGAGCTCAGCCAAAGATGCTAAACTAAAACTTGCTTTGGACATTCCCTTTAGTAGATTAAGTATCGGACTGTGATTAGCGCACGATGTTATAGTTTACTTGTTTATATTTTTTTACTTCATGAACATAAGCATTTATTACCACGATTTCGTTTGTTTATTTACTTATATGCGTATTTCTAGTAGTATTCTACTTATGATTTATTAAGATTGAATCGCTCTCCCACCCATTTTATAAGATATATATATAAAATATGTATATTCTTATTTAAAATGACAGTAGATATAAAAATCAAGACATAAGCAAAGCAGATATGTTCTGTTATAAATAAAGATAGAACTTATACATCTAAGTTGATATTTTTTATTTTATTGTTAAGTAGATCATCAATATTATCATGACCATTGCCCATGAAACAATCAAGTCATTCTCGAAGCTGTTCAAACTAGTTGCTGGCTTCTCAATAGTTGAACCCACTCGAAGATCACCTGAGTGTGGTTGAGTCCTGCATACATCTGAATCCAAGGGTGCTGGAGGAGCTGAGTTGTCGACCATCTCTCAGTCGGGTCTTTCTTTAGACAAACCTTCGTGAAGTCTCGGAACTGGAGACTAAAATTCTCGTCTAATTCAGGTTCTTTATGCTCTAAAACCTGCACAATACGCTAGAGGGCAGTCTTGTTCTTATCGAATTGATAGGGATTGATGCCAGTCGCGAGTTCATGCATCACCAGTCCGAAACTCCAGATATCACTGAGGTAGTTATAATTGGTTGAATTGATTCTCTCGGGACTCCTATGAAACATAGATACATATTTTTTAAAATATGTGTATTTAGGTTTTGAATTGTGAAGGTATTTGATGACTACATATAAATGAGGGTTCCAATAAAGGTATTGGCAATCCCGTGCGTCTTACCGAGATGCTTACTTACGCCGAAATCAGTAATCTTCACCTGGCCATTCAAGTTCAACAATATGTTCTAAGGTTTTATGTCCCGATGGATCTGATGTTTGTCTCCGTGAATATATTTCAATCCAAGTAAAATCTGACATACAATCATATTATTTAAACCGTACATTAGAGTTTTTATTTTTTAAATACTTTAATTGCTATTGATGCCAATACTGATTCTTCTATTTTGATGTGCTTGAGATTAACATGTTTAATGACCCCTCTTAGTGATCCTAGGTCCATATATTCTATCACTTGGTTAATTTTTCCGGGACTGTAATAGCACCCGTAAAAAGTGACGAGGTGTTCACAGAAATGGTTGGAAAAAAAGGTTCTAAGGTCATTGAGGATCTGCTATCGGAGAGGCTTCTAAAAGGTGCTGGTAGATTTGACTGCCACTATGATGACCTGACCATCTTTGGTTCGATACTTAGCCTTGTCGACAACACTCGAAGCGCCTCTTCCCAAAAAGCCATCAAGCTATTGATATTGATATTGTTATTTGATTTTATTTAAAGAATGGTGTTAGTAATACCTATATTTGTGTGGGATCGATGTGGAAGTTGGAAAAGATTTAGACATTTTAGGATATCTTTTTGATTCCTTCTTTATTAAATGAAATGTCTGCACCGTAGAACTTGATTCCTTGTTAGGTTCTAGACAATACGCAAATCGATATTTTTTTTGAGTATATGTAATTTTTTTTATCATTTTTTTTACATTTAAACTGAGTGATTATTTTCAAAATCTAGCTCCAGCTCCATGTCCATTGAGTTATCTCCTTGGCTATTCATTTTTATTTTTATTAAATTATTATAAAAATATCTAATATGTTTTATTATTATTATTATTGTTGCTCCGAGTTACTCTTTCCCTCTAATAATGTATTTTAGATTTAGATAATTTTATTGTTTATTATCTGTAGATGTATCAATATTCTTATTCTTTGTTTTTCTAGAGGATAGTAATAATATAAATAGTTTATATCTTGGCTTTATATAACATATATTCTATACGATATTTATTAAATAGTTTAGTGACAATTTATAACTTACTGATAAAATCGATTATAAAAATATTGGATACAATCTTTATTTAAGTCATCAAAATATTTAAAGTAGAAATAGTGTCTTATTCTCAATAGTGATATTAACAAATAGAAAAAAGGGAACTATATTTTTTTATTTTTCAAAATCTAGTGTTTTTCTAACAATAGTGATTAAATATTATGGGAAAGGCTATCTATTTGACCTTAATTGGATATATTGTTTAAAAAAACCAAAATAACAAAGACAATAGCAAAACAACAAGTCCAACACTTATAATATAGATTTCAATGTCGTTTGAGAGTTTTCTCATGCTTACATCGAGCCACCAGGTTACGAATTGATCCATTCATGGGAGATTTCGGAATTAAGTGAACAGAGTTAGTTTTGTATCCCTTCATAATTGTCTTTTGCAAAGGACTATTACTTATTCTCTCCCCAGGATCCGTCGTTAATCGTTTGATTAGGGAAGAATTCGTTCTTTTTTTGGAGCTGGCGCTCGTGGTCAGACCTCCACTGATTTGCTTCTGGTGAAATACATGCTTCTTTGTGTCTTGATCATAAACTGCGATCGGACGTTGGTGGTGTTCAGGTCTTACCTCAATAACTAGATTTTTTGCGCTGGTCTTCACAGCATCGTGATGGTGCCGATGAATATCCTACTCTTTATTAAACCTGGCAAGGCTTCTCAGTTTGAGTATTTATTATTATTGGATCTTGTTTACTTTTTTTAGGTATAGAATTTATTATTTTTGGAGAACACATTAAATGCGAAGTTATTAGTAGTTATACAGGTCGACTTTGCGAGCAGTGTTTCCGCTGCAGTTACTGTTATTATTATTATTATTTTTGCTGTAGTTGTTATTGTCCTTTTTGAAAAATGGATTCGGATGTGCAATTTTTTAGTTATTAATACTGTTCCATGGGGTTTGTGGGGCAAACTTCGGCTGACTTGCATTTTGTCGGTGGAATCTGTTAATCTTTTCTTTAATAAAGTCAAGACCTGTTTTGGCCGTAAGAACCTCTGCTGAGTCCTCCATATTATTAATGTGTAAAGGTTAAGGTTCTTTTGGTCTCCGAAAGTCAGATTGATATATTTCTGACTATGGTGGGGTCATCTGGTAGTTATCCTTTCGAAGAACCTTGTCTTGCAATTACGACATTGAAGACTTGGAGAGGAGATAATCTTCGGAGGGTTGTTCTTCTAAAGAAAAGTGATGACTATTATTACTAGTGTTATTGATATTTTTATTATTATTATGGGAGTAATGGTGCTGGCCAGCCGCCCCAATGATACAGGGTGGGTTGGCTTTAAGGCGATCTTATAGACTGACGAGTAATTTGTTAGTCTCAGTATTGATTGAGTTTGGGGATTGGGGAAGTTTAGACATTCAAGCCTATCTTAATTTCTAAATCAGCTTTTGAATGAGGGTTTTCCAAATTATTTTATTAATACAATATTATAATCTACAATATGATATCTTAATAAAATTATTGTTTTGGTATTTCTCAGATTAACTTTTACTTGCAGATTATTTTCGACAATCACTTTTTTTTTGTATGAAGGATAGTGATTGATTTTGTGAAATACTGGCTCTATTATAGTTTCAGTGGAGAAATTATTTGATTTAAGTCTATCCATCAATAAATCTTTATTTTTTAACTAATCTATAAAATATTACGATTCGGGTGGGGAGGATCAAACGATCTGGTCGAGTTAAAGTATAATTTATATATTTTTAAACAGCATATAATTAAATTTACTGTTCAGAAAATATATATTTATATTTTTTGAAAATCTGAAGCAGAGAAATGTCAATTCAACAACTTTCTGTAGCTATGTATGATATTCCTCCTATCTACGGCAATAGTTAGGAAGAAGCATTTCTCACACACCATGAGCTATTCAATTTCTACAATAGTTATTTTTTCAGAGACTCTCTCGCTAAATGCGTCGTGCAATGGAGCACCCGCATGACAAGATGTGCAGGCACTTGCAAATACGAAGGCTTCGGTTCAAGCACCATTACCCTTTCATAACCTCTCCTCAAATACCGTTCATTCAAATAACTCAAATAAACCCTTCTCCACTAAATGATACATGCATATTCGTTCATCAATAGTCCTGAATCGTGCAAAGAAGATGGAGGACATGGAGCCTATTTCCAAAATATAATGCATCAAATCAATGGAATCACTGGGCTTTCCATAAGCATCTACCATTCTTTCCACGAAGAGGTCAAGCTTTACCAGAAGCATGTCTGGAGGTGTGATGGCGGATGTCGGGAACAGGCTCCATTTTTCGGATATGTGAAGAGGGCAGTTAACAGAGCACCACAAAAGGCAGATCATTGGTTTGCAAGACACGAAAAAGAATGTGGCGGAGTGTTTATAAAGATATCGGAACCTGAAAAGAAAAGCAAGTCGAAACCATCGAAATCTTCAGAGGACAAAAACAAGTTAAACAAAGGATCAAACAGAAAAATTACTGATTTTATACAAAACAAAAATAATAAAGCGAAAAAGCCGACAGTCACGACATCTCGAGAAAATAGTAATTTTATTCCTTTTTCAGGGACTGCAACCTCACTCGGATCATTTATCAATCCGATGGAAGAATCCACTCTTGAACAAATGTAGTGATTCTTATCCATTTTAATCTACACCTCATAAATTATTTATTATTAAAAAACTCATTAATTGGAGGAAAATAGAGAGAAATAATGCACAATAGTAAAAAAAATTTGGTTTAGACCCAATTTATTTATATTATCACCAATATTCAACAACTATCTGCTTATTTCTCCTCATATCTTTTATCTGTTATTTGCTCCACCCCAACACCTCAGCCCTCATGATTTCGATGACATTGTCAACAAAAGTCAAGTTTGGACCGCAAATGTAGATTTTGCTTTTATAATTCTAGATGTACGATTTTATCTTCAAACAGTCTCGCCTCAGTAAATCTTGAATGTGCATCTTGGGCTATTCCTGGCTGAATGCCACCCCTAAGCTGATGACTCCCTCTTTTTGAAGTTACTCCAGCTTCTACCCTTAGAAATACTAGTCTCTATTTTTTGTCCCAAAAAGAATGTACACTCCTTCCTCTATATTATGCTCTTTTGCATGCTAGGCAAAACTCAAAAACGGAGCCAAAGCGGTTCCTGCTCCTATGCAGAAATACCGCTACCCTGTTTTTGTCATCTGGAACTTATCTTTCAAAATTCGTCCTTTTGCTTTTTATCCAGGTTTTAGATTGTATAGATAGGTCGAACTAGTTCCACAGATCATTTTGTGATCGACGTTGTATTCGACCAACCTCAGCAAAATCGTCAAGGACTATTGGTTGTACGAAGCTATTGAATATCTCCTTGGCCTGATTGGGTTGATTAATTTTAATACTTAATCAATAGAAATTTTTAAATCAGGAAAGTCTTGAATTATTTCTAGTATATTTTTTCTGTAACGTCTTGCGTACTAATTATACTCGGCATACCGCTCGCCAAGCTATCTCAACCTTGCCGCGTGGGTTTAATTTTGGGTGTATTTATGAAGACCCGCAAATAGTAGGAAAGGAGCGGTGTCTGATATATTCAAATAATTCTTGAAAAGAGTGAATGCATCTATCTATTTATGTTAGCGATAGTCGAGTTTATGGTCGGGTTGGATGCCGAAATAATTCAGGAGAAGACTCACTTGTTATGAAGAATTTTCGGGATAGACTTACAAAACATCACCCGGTCCATAAGATGGGTGTATCTCTGGTAAGGTTAGTTCGACGCAAAAGGTTGTGCGACCAAATTTTACTGGACTAACCAGTCTCCTCGAACTCAGTTAAAATGATTTCCACTTTATTTACTAGAGACCGTGCCACTAAATTGCTTCTGTGTTGGTGCTGTTGATTTATTATCGGTGTGAGCACAAGTATTATGTGATATTCTTTTCCCAAACCTCGTATTAGCTCCGATATCCTAATGAGTCTTGTTCATCTCCCAACCCTCTCTAAACTATTTAGAGTGCTCCTAGCATCAACATCCTCTTTTGGAACTTTCTGGCCATCGCGTTGAAAAACTAACCATATTTTGAATCACCAAATCCGAAAACAGCAAAATTCAATGATCGCAGGAAAATGTTCTTTGGAAGACTAGAATTTAGCAATCCGTCCCAGAGCGATAATAAGGAATCGGGAGGTTAGCCTTCCCCTGTTGTTGAGATGAGGAACAAGGCATAATTCAGGAGTGGCAGTTGGCTGATTGTTATTGACGAAGCGGGGAGGGTTCGAGTCTGAATGTTTTGACTCTGCAGTTTGAAGGAGAGCTCAACAGCGACATCTTCGCTTGTTCCTGTCTGGGAAGCATAAATTATATGTAATACCATAATTATTTAACTAATTCTCAATAGATATTAAA
The DNA here is from genome assembly GCA_022606495.2 of Halesus radiatus. Lineage (NCBI taxonomy): Eukaryota > Metazoa > Arthropoda > Insecta > Trichoptera > Limnephilidae > Halesus > Halesus radiatus. The sequence continues at coordinate 43,554 of JAHDVE020001695.1, read as the reverse complement.
TACTAAATGATTGTATTTTTCAAGGCTTAAGTGCTGTGGACTAATTTTTTGAATTCTTATTAAAATTTATAATCTATTTTTTTTATTCTAAATCAGGTTGTAATAAAAATTAAAATAATGACTGCGTCCCCTATGTAAAATTCTACAATCCTTCCTCCCTCCATCCTCGAGTATCGCAATGCAATTTACTATGGCTAACTCAAGCCAAATGGCCAGATCAGACACGGTTTCGGAATCCTCGTGACTGATGATGCAGAAGTGATTTTAGGGGAGTGGCAAGATAATAAAATTCAAGGTAAATATTTCTTCACAAATTGGCGAGTCTATGCCTACGGCACTATCACCAACCAAAAATACCAGGGTTTCAACGTCTTCATTGACCCAAAACTCAGCCTTTTTGGAAACTGTCTGGACGGACTGTTGGATGGTCACGTTTTCCTTAAGCATCCTGGAAGTGAGAAAATGGACACTTTTTAATACAAGGCAGGGAAAAGGGTTAAGCAAATGCAGCAACACATCGACCTACAAGAAACCTTTAGCAATGCACCAATATATTTAAATGACTTTCTAGATGAGTTGGTTGGAAAGCACAACGTGAGGACTAGGTTTGGGAAGCTGGATCTCGATAAGTTCGCGTATTATGGAGTTTTGGATGGGGATAAAAGATCGTCCAACGGCCTCGGTTTTGTGTTAAGTGGCGACACTATGTTTTCCTGCGGACTGTACTTTAAGAATGAACTGCAAGGATTGGGCAGATGCAATACCGTGAGTGAGGTTCTCGACGGGGTGTTTCGACAGGGCCTCCTTCAAGGGATTGGAGTCAAGTGGAATCCGCGCAGACGAGAATACGTCCACGGCAATTTTGACGAGAAAGGAGTCACGATAATCGGCAGGGGTTCATCTTACCCAAGTCAATAGATCCGTTCGATCCGCGGCGAGTTCCACTTGAGGTCTGTGCATTTCCAGAACGACTGGGTGATCACGGATAGGCTCCTGAATGCGGACTTGACTGCTCTAGGAGTCGATGAGGCAGCAAATTTTCTCGAATAAGCGAAAAACGACGGCCACAAATAGCAGTAAATACACCTCCAGCGTAGCCAAGCGATAACGCGAGTCCTCAGCCAGCATTTTCCCCTTGAAGGCTACGTGAAAGAGTTTTCCCAGCTAAAAAAATAAGGCGGACAGACTAAGGGACGTTCGAAATCTCCTGGGAAACTGACTCGCGGTTTCCTCAACAAAAGCCCTCCTAAAACTTTGCTTGACAACGAATATCGCAACTAAACCGGCACCAAGGTATTTCAGATGCAATAGGCTTTCGAGTCCGTGAAGCGGGAGAACCCTGCCTACGGAGAGTACGACGATCAGTTTACGTCTGCCATCCGAGAGTACGAATACCTGTCAAACATGACGCATGGGAAAATGCCAAAGAAATACCAGTCGAAGTCTAACAAACGCAAAAATATGATTTTCCAATTTGAGCCCTGACTCCTCAAAAACTCTTTTGATTAATGCAAAAAGACGAGAGCTGAATTATTATTTTTTAAAATACTAACAAATATCAATGCTTTTTGGTAAAAATTGAAAATAATATTCGGTTATGTTTTCATATTTAACCATCTACAACAATACCATTAGGCTATTCCAAAACGATATTGTAGAAGGTTCAAATGCCCTTATATGACTTGGGACCCCACCTTGTTGCCAAGGTGGGGTCCTTGTCTCCCCCAAAGGCAACGAGCATGCTCAAGAAGGCACTTCAGCGTTGTGACGTCCTCTGGATAAGGCCAATTCTCCTTCTACAATATTGTCCGTTTCGGTATGTTTTCCTATTAAAAATCTAATCATAAAAAATAATCATAAATTTTATAACAGCTGACCGATCTCGTTTCGAAGTTAATGAAACTGTAATTTTTCCACTTACTGTGTTTGTGACTTTATGCCTGTTCTTTCCTCGGCGTCTATAGTCTGAATCTCGTGAAAAAAATCTTTTATTTTGAGGAGTCTCCACCAAAATCTCAGTTTTTACAAATCTTCCTTATCTTCCTTATCTTCCTTATCTTCCTTATCTTCCTTATCTTCCTTATCTTCCTTATCTTCCTTATCCTCCTCGAAAATTAATTTTCTTTTTATCTCTGATCGTATTTTCGGATTTTTGACTAAATTAATCAACTATTTGATACATTCATCACTTTTTATTGTGCTTCTTGATCTCACTTTGGAAATGAAGTGACTCATTCGAGGATATTTCTTTGCCAGTTCTGTATATTGGAAAGTGTTTGTAATGTCATTTTAATCCTCTCCACCCAGAAAATATTCATTTTGATAAATAAACTCATGCAAAGTTTCCCATAGTTTTTGTTAAGACTTTGCTTGTTTATCTAGTACGTACTTTTATAAGGCCTAAAAATATTATATAATGTCGGCACGTCTACTTTCAGGGACGACTTTACTGATTTCGAATGGTTTGGATCCAGGAATCTCCTTAGTTTTCTGGTTAATAGGGACTAAAAGTCTCTATAACTAAGACATCAGCAGACATTGCAAAAGAATGAATAGGAAAATCTCTTGAGGGTTGCTTCTCAGGATATCCGAGGCTAATTAGTCGACAAACCTTACTTTGCCTAAAATCAGTTGAATGTATCGAACACATTTGTCGTACAGCATTTCCATCTCTGGTTTTTCAGGTATGGAGAGGATTTAAGAAACAGCTTCGGTTGATTGTGATATCTTTTTGATATTGCTCTTCCCAATTTTAGGCCTTTTCTTCATCACATCGGCAGAGACCAAACAGGAGTTTAAAGCAGTCATAGGTTCGGAATCGACTGTATTTTATGGCATAGAAAAAGAATCCCTATGCACAGTTGATATTGTTGATAACTAATTTTAATTAACTTCGTACATCTATGTTAATATTTCAGTCATGGATATCCTATTCTGACGGTGGAAAGAAATCATTCTTGGCAGAATTTTCTGAAAGAAAGCATGAAGATGTCCTTTAACTTGATAAGGGACTGCTTCAATTTTTTTGTGAGCTTCGATTAAATCAGGTCTTGTCTAATAAATAGATTTAAATATTGTTACTATTCAACTAATTGATATTGATAAATAGTTCGTAAAATAGATAAAGTATCTTACGTATGATTGTATGAATGCGATAGCAAAAAATATATTTTTCTTAACAATAGTTGAATTGTATTTAATTCGTGCTGTTTTACTTAAATCTTTTGAAAGTATCTTCTCCCGAAGAGTACTTCATGGATTGTCATTCCAAGTGACCAGACATCACATTTCCCAGTATATTTTTGTTTGGCGAAAACACTCGGAGATTCATAATACGGTGTACCCACTGAAGAGTATTATGTGCTTGTATCTATGTTTTCATGAGCATATTTCGCCATTCCAAAGTCTGCTAATTTTATCGTGCCGTCCAAAGTGAGTAAAATGTTATCTGACTTTATGTCTCGATGCATGATGCCTGTTTTTATATTCAGATATAATATACATTATATCGTACTCATATAACTATTATCAGATTGCTGATTAATTTTTTACTTTTCTCGTTCAGATAGACCATTGCACTCACGCACTGCTTCAGGTACCTGAAAGCTTCCAACTCGGTCGCATTCTTTTTGTTGCTGATGGGCCCTCCTTCACACAGTTACATAAACATATATGTGGCATCCCCACGTACCTCCGCGTCATACAGAGTTATCACGTTTGGGTGATGCAATATCTTGAGGAGCATTGTTTAGAAGGTCACTCTCCTTCTCATCTTCTCGTTCAAACCTTTATGTTGGATGATTTTAACTGCGACAGGAACCCTGTCTGACTTCCTGAACCCCCGAACTACGGTACTAAAGCTTCCTTTCCCGAGAATTTCCTTTGGCTGGATGACAAACTTGTCAAATTCTGGTATTTTTATTTATTTTGGTGGCTAAACCATAAACATAATCTTTAGAGTATACTATTTCTTTGTTTTATTATTTATATATAAAAATATGGATTAATATAATATATTATTTGTAAATCAAGGAACAAATGCAGTAAAGTTTTATAAAACCACTTTAAGAATATTATGAAAGGGTTAGTTAACCCGACATTCCTTCTGTCAGTGGGTTCCTTATGCATAAACATATCAAAACTCAGCAGATGTAATTTCTTTCATGCTTTTATATCAAGTTTTAAATATTTGATAATATGATAAAAAAACTATTTTGTTTTTCTTTTGAATATTTCTGAATTGTTACCATCACGACGAAAATTCAAAAGAAAAACAAAAGGATTTTTTTATCATATTATCAAATATTTAAAACTTGATATAAAGCATGAAAAAAAATCTGCTGAGTTTTGATATGTTTATGCATAAGGAAGGAACCAACCCACTGACAGAAGGAATGTCGGGTTAAATAGGAGGGAACTCCAGATGATATTTGTTTTTATATGTTTTACTTATATTATTTATTTGATTGTGTGGTTTAGAAGTTATTTATATATAATAAACATCATAACAACCGATATTATTCTCAGATCTAAAAATACAAAAATAATGTTTCTATAAAAACAATAAAATTAATTAAAAATATACATAACCTTTATCAAAGAGTTAAATCAATATAAAATCAAAAAATGGCTCAACAATTTTACGATGATCTCGTCCAAAGCGAAATTCCTATCGATGTAAGATATCGATGCGTTTTTTAGTTGAAGAACATTGCCACTCAGTAAGCTGTAGAACTCATGGTCAAGTCATTTCCTCACCTTGGTTCCTCTTAGCTTCTCAAACATGAACTTGTCTATACTCTGGGACAACTTGATCCAAAGTTCTTTCCTTCGATAAGGCAGTTCCTTTATGCCAGAGTCGATGACTCGAAGTAGCAACAACTCGTGAGACACGAAGCTGCCGAAGCCATCGCCAACTACTTTGACTCTGAGGCCAAGTAACTGCTTCGAGCGAACCTTAAATCTGGAGTATAGTATTTGGATATGACTTGCTAACTCGCTCTCCACAAGATTTAATAAACTTAAACAAAGGCCAAATACGGACTGTTCTACTCTGGAACAAGAGAACCTGTGGCCCCATTTACTTCATAGGAATTTGCTTAGTTTTTAAAGGTAACCAATAGAGAACAAATTTTCGACTCAAAAAGATATTTGGGGGTGTTTCTTGACCCGACCGTAACTCTCCAACAACGCTACAAAATATTATATTTACTAAGAAATTTAAATACTCCCGAGGCCAAAACAACACTTTGTCGACTATTAACCAAAGAATTCTCAGCCAGTCAAAAAGGTTTATTCAAGCACGAAATATGTTTTGTACTGGGACAGATCGGAATGGGACTGGAGGATGAAAAAATGGTAAGATAGTGCATCGAAAATGAGAAGGAGGAAGATATTGTTCGGCATGAGGCCTTAGCTGCGGTGGCAAGCCAGTCTAGCGACGAAGAATATTTATAAAGATTCCAAGCTCATCCGAGTCAATTGATTCGAGAGAGTGCCTTGGTGGCAATCGGATCGATTAGGTATTGGAAATCCTGATACTTTTTTTGTATGATATTGAACATTATGAATATAACTTGGATCGATAAAGTGTAAGATTATTTAATTATTTATTTTATTTTATTTTATTTCATTCATTTATATTTTGTCTTTATATTTTTTCCTTGAAGACTACAAGCTAATCGGCAACAGATAGTTTTGCTATATTCTATAATAAAAGAAAAAATCAAATACATAGTTTAAAAATAAAATGGAAACCACAATGCAGAAGACTATTAAATTATAGCATACCAATGAATATGTATCATGCGATGCTCCGCCTTTAGACTTTTCATTCAAAAATGTTAAGTTCCTCGAAGGTAACCCAAATAATAATACCAAAAAATGCCCCAATATAAATATATATTTTTTATTTCTTTCATTCTAAAGAATTACTGTCGATGGTTCCCAGGCATGGTCTTCGCAAAGATATTGTCCTCCAAACCGAATAGGTGAAGGATAAGAAAAATATTAAAGAAGAGTCTCCATCAAAGTAGATCTCAAAATAAGAGGAGAATATCGAAGTGGACAAGAAGGTTGTCAAGAAAACCAACGATGTCATAAGACTGGTACCCCAGAACAACATAAATACCCTCATCACTACTTTGGTCAGCAACTCCAACATGAAAAATGTATCTATTAGCATTAATTACAAATAATATATTAACACATGCATAATTACATGAATATTCATTTCATAGATTGCTGGAAAAAATTCATAAGACCCAAATCTCGAAAAGAAAAAGGCCATACAAGTCAAACTTGAATGCCTTTCCCTCATATTAGGTTATAACAAGCTCCGATCCATCGCGACTCTCTCAACCACGATGACACTTGTCATGCCCAATTTCCATCGTGTCCAGTGGCTCGATCTCTCCCACAACTACCTCGAAACCATCGACCACGATTTCGCAGGCATCCCTGACTTGCGTACCCTCTATCTGCACTGCAACTACATCTTCGACCTGGCAAGTCTCAGGAGCCTCGGCCACCTCAATAACCTGAAAACCTTAACAGTCCATGGGAATCCCATCACAGCCGTTCCAAGCTTTCGAATTTATGTGATAGGAATACTACCGGAACTGAAGAAGCTGGATTCGGTGGTAATCAGTAAGAAATAGAGAGACAACTCGAGAGTCTGGGTAAAACCAGAGACTGATAAATTTCCTTTGCCCAAAAACTACGCTCACCCGCCTGCTTAGGACCAATAAAAAAATGAAACTGATTTCCAATGATATTTAACCATTTAAATTCACATCATAGAATAATATTAACTTAATTTTTTATTATTCCATGTTTATTATAATTAAATATTTTAAATGCCTTATCTTTTTAATTTTTTTATGTAGGTCTAAACTTTCCAGATTTATAGGGGATATGTGGATTAGAAGTATCTATGTGTGATATTAAACATTTAAAAAAAATCTTAAAATGTAATCTTTTTTCTTTCATCACAAATCTTTAGTAGTAGTAATAGTTTCAAGTAGAGGATAGGTGAAGCAAATCTATTCAACTTTTTACACGACCGAAGTTCTGTTTCTCAACCACTTCGAAAACTTGTCTTTCATTTTCTAGAACCTTGAATCCACACATACGATCATCGCATGGTCTTTCACATGTCGAATCGCTCTTCCCATTGTTTGATTCAGAACTCTCATGCAGAGATTCTCATAGTAACCTCTCCCGTCCACTGCGACCTTATCTTTTTAGGCAGACTGTGCTTTGCTTATTTTATCGTTTTCCTTCATTCTTTCAATTATTTCTGGGGATTTTGAGTTTGGGAAAGGAAGTCCGAAAATCAGTACAATCCGAGCCAGGTCGTCAGAGAAATTGATCCCCTCTGATAGCCGGCCACCCATGACGCTCAAGAGGATCGCGGGGTGTCCCGCTTTTATTCGTGATTAATATTGGCTGAAACAAGAGCCAGTTGGATTTTTGCTCTGCTTTAAACTACTATCGTCAAATATGCATAACTGAATAGTAGGTGAAGGTGATTTCTGCATTTGATCCTTGATCTTTTTGAGAAAGTCGTAGCTCTGAACAAATACAACGATACCCTTCGTGACCTGAGACGCAGCTTTTTCAATCATGACTTGAACTACCCCGATATTAAAGTCTCTTTGTTCGTGAGTGAACAGTATCTGTCTATTTTGGTAAGTTTTTACAATTTTAACCTGGCAATTTTCTTTCGGCACTTCGTGTTAAAACTGGTGCGCTCCCACCATATCGGCAGGATAGCGAGCCACGATAGAAGCGAATTAGCTGAGAGGAAACAGCGTTCCTCCTGCGAGCACAACCGAACGAGACTAGGCAACGACTTCCGCCAAGGATTCTGGCTTGAAAGCAAGGATTTTGATGGAGAAGCTGGGAAGTCCGCTGCTCACATTCGCATTTGCATTTTTTTTGAGCAAGAGAGTGACTTCTTTATCTCCGAGGACAATGGCCTAGTAAAACGTGATGAGTTCTTCGAGGGGAGTTGCTCCCGGTATGTTTCCAAGCTGATTCACCATTTTCGGCGAGTCTTCTATTGTTTCCTTGATAAACGCGATGGGTATCTCCTTGGCGTCGAGCTGCAGCAAAAAATCGACGGCCCCCATTTTCAAATATTCGCCTTGAAACTGGTTGCTTTGGCGCTTGATGAATTCGAGAGTTGCTTGGAGGAGAGAGACGAGTTGCTTCAAGCAGATTTTCTTTTTTGGCCTCAGTTTTGTGTACTTGGTGATATAGTCTTGAAGATGGGTGGAGAGGCTGCAGAGTGCGCCGTACCTGAGTTCTGGAGACAGGGAGTCGAGATCCTGCTCGACGATATTGTGTCCCTCGTCGAAGACCACAACAGCGTTCTGCAGTGATATGCCGAGGCGCTGCCTAACTTTTTTATTGAGGATGGAACTGTACGGTAACAAGAGGACATCCGCGACTTCCATCACGTTTTTGAGTCCGTAGTATGGACAGACATTGAATTTGTTTCCGATGGCCACAGCTTCTTCGATTCCCACGCCAATAAATTGCGGATAACCTGTTTTCGAGTAATATCCACACTGCTTTTTTTCTAGTAGCTTTTTACAGTACTGATCGCATCCTCCGCTGGCAGGATTTCCGCTGAAAATAGCTTTGACTTCTGGATTGACACATAGGTTATTTTTGGAAGCAAGAGAAACGCATCTGAGGGTGGTGTTAATTTGCTTAAATGCTTTAACAAGTTGTGATAGCTGGGTATGTGTTCTCGAGGCAATAATAACAGTAGGCGGTCGAAACTCCGCTTTTGAAAGTGGATCGTCCTTGCCATCTCGATTCAGGTGTTTTGATGGGTGGTTAAGCTTGCGTTTTGTGTATCTAATTTTTCCATCGCAAACTTCAAGTTCTTCTTCATCCGATGCGCTATCTGTTTCTTAATATTCCTATTTTTTAGATACGGTCCCTTTTGTTATTTTTTGCCTCTCAGGAATATAATTGCTGCCGATTTGGGCTGCCTCAATTTATTCGATCCTCTTCTTGCGATTCATTTAATGCGTGAGTTTTTATGCTTTATATTTTGATTAAGCTGGAGATTTCAGCCATTGAGGGAGACTTGCTTTCTGATTGAGGTTAGCCTCCTTAATGTTGTTTTGGGGTGAACTTGCAGTTAACTCGCGCTCAAGCCAGACAATCAGGGAAACTAAAAGTGAAAAAGACTTTCCGGTTCCCGTCGGACTTTCGAGAAATATCATTTTCTTCTGTTTTTCTAAGTCGCTCAATAAGGCATTGGCAAATTGTGTTTGCACATTGTAAGGATGGACTGGAAATCTTGAGCTAATTGTTTTGTAATTTTGGTTTGACTACATTTTGTTTGTTAGTCAAAATTCTAACAAAAATATAAATGTATTAGCTTTTTTTAATTTGAATATTTTTATGATGGGATAAAATTTTCCCTCATATTTGTATCCAGGTCAGACTTAAACATAACGTTTGCTAATTAAAATAATAAGCATTTCATAATAAATAATAATTTTTCCGAAACTACGGTGAACTTTATCCACCTTTTCTCAAGTCGAATGATTTTGTGAGGTCCGCAGAGACCCAATGGGGCGGTTTTTTCTGGTACATATGCCTTGACATCCTATCCGCTTGAATTTGATGCTATCCGTACTTGGAAGTGCGTGGCAAAGTGACTGTTTTATTATTATCCTTCGATCCCCTCAAGATCTGATTGCGGGTCTGTACGATTACGGAATTCATAAACAGCTAACTCCTGTTGAGATTGAGTTAACGAGCATCTCGTTGCTTGCTTTTGTACATTTCCTCGATTTGGTGGAGTGTTTATGCTTGTGCTCTAATAGGCTGATCGTATTTGATATTGATGTCGACGTTGTATACTGGTTGGTCCTTCTTGAAGATTCCGACTTGTTTTTGCTCGGGACTGGGATTAAATACTTTTTCGATGTCATTCGTCTGGTTATTTCTGTAATATATTATAAGAGTGAAAGAATTTTATGAAATGATAATAATTTTATTTTTATTAGATTTTAAAGTATATATCTATACCATATATGTTTTATTGAACATTTTAATTTTTGACTTTTCTTCTAAGTCCAATTATATATACTTATCTCTATGATTAAAAACCAAAATGACTTCTATTGTGTTTTTGTACTTCGCATATTTATAAAGCTTGTGTATCATTCGATCGTATTGTTTGGAGGTGTAATTGGCATTGTGAATTTGATTTAGTTAAGTTTAATCTTTGATGAACTTGTTCACCATCTTATCAATTGTCTCAGGCTCAGTGACGAATCTCGCGTTTCTTCTTTTGTAGAGAAACTCAATATTATCGAAATTGATGATGTTCTTCGCCTGGAGATCCACCGATATGTAATGGGACATTGTGGGGTTGAGTTGCTTTGAGTACTGGTATTATTGGTTAATGTTCTGCGAATCGATTCAGAATAAATAGAATAAAATAAATAAATACAATTTTATTTCAACTAATAAGAACAGGATTAGAAATAATACAAAAAATGTTCAATGCAATTCACGGAATAATATAATTTTAAAAACTTTAGTAGAGCATTTAAAAATATAGAAGAAAAGTTATAATAACTATGCGTTGATTAAAAAAAACAATTTCAAATAGATTATTGAAAAATTGTTCCCTACTCATTAATTGAAATATTTTTTAAAAGTAAATAACTTTAAACGAGGCATCTCATATAATACATATATCAATATTATTTACTAATTTAATCTAATATATTCACATGGAGGCGAGTTAATAGCCGAATCTTGGTCTGCTGCGCAAGTCCGATGAAAACGATATAGAGCAATATGCCAACAGCACACTCACCAACGCGCACGAAGAAGGGATTGATCTCGGAGCGGCAGCCGTCGAATTAGTAATCAATATTATCAAGGAAAATCCCGCCAACCACTTCAACTTCGGCTTCACTTTTAACGACTTCAAAGCTTTCCTCACTAAACTCTTGTTTATGAGGGCTCAACGAGGTTTTATCGAAAAAGCGTTAAGCGAACGCATAAACCAGCGACACCAAGAGATGCAATTACTTCAGCAGCATCAGATGCAACAGGACCCTCAGAATGTGCCACAGGCAGCATATAATAACCACTCTGGAGAGGAAGTGCAGCAAGACTATGCGAATAACGAATATGAATAATATTACGAGTGATAAAATTGAAATCTAGCATTATTTAGATTGTTAATATGTATTACACAAAAATAGTTCAGGTTGGAGATTGGATATTATAATACCATTATAAAATTATCCAATATAAATGATGCTTAAACATCTACTTATTTTTATCACTTTCTATATAACTTGTTGCACAAAGAACCACACTCGACTCATTTAGTCGTTAGACTCGACTTTCGATGCTAATAGCTATATGGGACTCACCCTTGAAATAACTGAGCAGACCAAAACAATCTTTAAGTACAATCGAGGCTTGAGCGACTACACTCGCAACCTTCCCATCAACAACTCCACAGTCTTCAGGATGGCTTCTCTTTCAAAAAGCCCAACTTCGGTTGGCCTTTTGCAGCTCTATGAACGTGGTCTGTTCAATTTTACGGATGACATTCAAAGCCTTCTCGGATTTCCAGTCCGTAATCCTAATTTCCCCAACCATTCCATAACAGTAGAAATGATCCTCACTCATCAGAGCTCATTTAAAGAATGCGATGCCTACTACTCCTTCCTTCACGATACCTACACCGGACCACCATTTCCGCAACTGAAATAACTCCTTGTTCCGAATGGAAAGTATTATGATGAGTGCCTGTTTTCGAATGAGTTTCCGCCTGGACAATATTTTGAATATGTAAATTACAATTATGCCATCGCGGCCACATTATTAGAAAGGTTGTCTCATGAGAGGTTTGATCTGTATATGACAAAAAATGTGTTTTCGCCTCTCAACATGACAAGCACTTCCTATAAGAGAGAAGATTTCATAACAGAAGCTGACAGAATTGCGGTTTTATATCGGGCTGACACGCATGGAAATTGGTAGCCTCAGGCTGACGACTGGAAAGGCATAATAATTCCAAGAGATTTTACAAAATATACCATTGGTACTAACGGTGCTGTGTTCTCACCTATGGGAGGATTGTACTCAACATCGTCAGATTTGACAAAATATATTAGTATGATTCAGCAGCGAGGTATTCTGAACGGAAACAGAATCTACTCCTAGAATTCCTGGCTCGAAATGACTCGGCCTCGTTACCAATTCCACGGAACGAACAAGGCCAAGAACAGCTCCGAGCACAGTTATAATGCCTATGGTTTCGGAATTCAAACTTCAACCTACGACAAATATGTGGAGATCTTTCCTCATGAAGTGGTCAAAGGGCACTGGGGTGATTCATACGGCCTGATCAGCGAGTATGAGTACACAAAAGACTTTACATTTGTTTATGCAATCAATGGGGCGAAGTTCGGCTACCATGAAGTCTATTTCAGTTTTTACTAAACTGAGCGTATCGAGTTGCATTCAATGATTTATTAATATTTATATACATGATCTTTGGTTCGTTATATTATTTTCTTAGTCTATACTAGCAAGTATTTATTGAATTTTGGAGAATCAAAACAGTAGTGTTTTTGCTTTTGATATTTTATTATATCCTAGATATTTTGCCTATATATTTATATATTAATTTAAATTTATTTATTTGCTTTGGTTTTTATTAATAGTATCCCATTATAGCCAAATATATTGGTTGTAGCTCAGCAAACAACAACAACACTATATTTAGTCTGAAAAATAACAATTTTAACAATGGAGAGCCCTGAAGAAGTTGTTAAGTATTGGACACTCTTCCAACATTTCCAAACGATACTAATTCACCCTGATACAGACTCGAGTTCCAAGATTGCCAATTCATAAATATCCTCCATCACTCTACAGACCCATAAATATCGACTCGATAGAAAAGCATTCTACTACTCGGTCTACGAACAAAGCATATAAAAAATACTCGATCTAGTATGGAACCAATAAACTCTGAATTCTGAGGACGAGTTGGAGCTACTCAAAAACGCAGCGGATGCCTTCTCTAAAATTAGGTATACTCTCTATTGGTCATCAAAGTTCTTCTATCTCGAGAAGAAGAACGAAGAACATATTTACTACAGTTTTGGAATTAGAAGAGTTAAAAGAAGGATTCTTGAATAATAGGCGGGTTTGTGGAAAGCAATCAATAGTGCATTATTGCATCAGATCAAGTATAGCCGAGACCATAGGAAACATATTTCTGATTTAGCCCCAATAATCGATCTGATTTATGCTTTGAGTTACAAGACTATCAACATATAGAGAAGCGAATTCACCAACCAACTCAAATTTGTCCCTGTAGAAACGAATTCTGAGGAGTTCAAAAGACTCTTCTTCACCCAGTATATCGACGAGGCCAAGGCTTATTATGCATCGTGGAACAGGAGCGATGTTACAGTGGAAATCAAGAGGGCAAATGAATGGTTGAATTATGAACAGGATTTCCTATTCAATAATCTCTATCCAATCAAGAGATCCACTTTGGATATCTTTTAGGAAGCACTGATAAGCAAGCAAATTGACTTTTTTGTAAATCATTCAACAGGTTTCGCAGCGCGACTTCGTTCCAAAGAAGATGTGATGCCAATCTATCAACTGGTCCGAAAGCTCTAATATAAAATCGAGAAGAAGAAATAAAGGAAGAAGAAAGGAAAAGAAAAATAGAAAGATCGTGAAAATGACAAAGAACAAAATCACCCCTGCATGCAAATTCTGATCAACTCTTATAAATAATTTTTAGACGAAACCATCAATACTCCTTTGGTGGTAAAAAATACCCAGACTCCCGACCATCGCTTCCACCTCGAAAAAACGTATGTCCTCTCCATGCAGCCTGTGTCTCTCAAAAGTCTCCTTACTCAACTGGCTCTCACCTTCGATAACCCTGCAGAGGTCGAAAATTTAATTTTCCTACTCAACTGGTATAAAGATAAAGACGTATTCTTTCAAAAATACAAACAGCAATTGGCTATGAAACTAATTAATAACAAAGATGTTGACCACGTCTAAAAGGCGATTAGGATGGAGTACGGAAACATCAGTGGAATTAATATGATGACAGAGGCCCAAAGATGGGAGGCAATTAATCGATAGTTTCTATCCAAAATAAATACCATTTCGAATTTTAAAACCTTGAAGATGGCCACATGGCCAAGTTTCCCAACTCTAAAGAATGAGCTAATAGAACCATTTTTGACGATCAAATAGGAGTTTGAGTCTCATTTTCGAAAATATCAGCCTTCCACTTATCTCAAGCTAACCACCCTAGGAACTGTTATTTTGAATATCTCTCCTAATCAACTAATAGTAAATCAAGAGCAAGCTATATTTTTGCTAGGATTTAACACATCTAAAAATATAGTGAAGTAGTCCTTTAAGTTCTACGATCCTTTGTCTCTGAAGGGGCTTACGCTGAGCAAATTTGTACTTGAGAATGAATGGAGCTACAAACTTAACCCTGAGTGGAAAGAGAAAAGGATTCGGGTCTCTATGATACTGAAGGAAAAGGAGAAGTCCCCTGAAGAAGAGAAAGGGGATCAGCTGGCCAGGGCGACTGTCCTGGAGTGTTTGATTGTGAAGATTATGAAGAGTCGGAATATTTTATAATTTCAGCCTTTGGTTGCCTAAACTAGAAAGCTCGTGAGACTGTTTGATCCTGAACCAAAGGTCATCAAGGAGGTCGTTGAGGGATTAATCGAGCGAGCATACCTTAAAAGAGATTAAACGAATCCGAGAATGCTTATTTATATTCCTTGATCTCCTTCAGATTCTGGTTTATCCATTATCCATTATTCTATTTTTTTATGAATCGTGTAAATAATTAGTATCAAGGGTTGGATGTAAAAAAGAGATAATTTTTATAAAAATAACCTTAAAAATATGTTTTGTAAAAAAATGATGATATCATCTATCAACAACTAATCAAAACCAGATGGTGGTGTTAAGATATGATTCTTTCGCATTCATAGTCGCAGTGAGCAGAGTCATCGCATTGTAGTTTGGATATGCACTGACCACTTTATCGAAGACAGTTTGTTCTGTGGCCAGTAAACCTAAGCCGTTCATCTTCAGTTCGGCGGGTACACGTCGATAATCGTCCAAAGGATCCGGTATGTTTCGATCATAGTTAGTTTGCACAATGTAATTTACCCCATTATCCTTGGCATTGTTTAGAGTGTACACATCGTAAACACTGTCTCGATCTCTCGTGATAACAGCTCCTTGTCCGCTGGAGATTCCCGATATAATAAAGTAGCAAGGGGAGATTATCGACTAGGTTTTTAGTCTTGTTACTGCAGTTTCATAGTCAGGTGCCGTTTCCAAAACTGACCTGATGATTCCAGTGACTCTTTGCTTCCCACTCAAAAAGTGCCAGAGACTTCCCATCACGGAGCCTTGGTCTCGCTCGTTCAGATCTACTGTAAACCTCCCAAACGCAATTCCAGTGTGTACCCCTAAAAACCCTGCCTGTGTTACCGCTTTGAAGATTGTCTATTTGTTTCTTCGAAAGTGAAGTTGTACTGTAAGATCCGCCAATAGTTCGGGATAGTCGTAGTCTAGGTTACGGGAGTGAAAAACATGATCGCCTTTATCTACTAGCACTGCTGTGCACATTTTTCCGTTCGAGCTCGACGCTTGTGTCTTGTGAGCCCCGAGTTCATACATGTATTGGAGAATCACGATTGTGGAGACAGGAATCGCTGTGAGTTTGGCAAGTGCTTTACATTCAAGGATAAAATCGTTGTGCATAAAGTACAAAATTGGTGAAAACAATACATTGGCGATCTGAAAGTATAATTATTTTAAAGAACAAATCGTTATGGAAAAATTATATTTTCAATTTCTTTTTACGGGTAAGGCATATGAATAGGGTTTGTTGCTGTTAAGATAATCAACAAGTGCTCGGATACTTTCGTTTTTAACAGATACCAGTTCGTACCATCTCTCCTCATGTCCCTTATCTAAATCAATGATGAACTAGTTGGGTATCCTCGTCCTGTCGCATGGAGGGTGAGGGATCACGTTCGCAATAACGGCGGACAACAGAAGACATAACAAAATACCGGTGTGTATCCTGTTCATTGTTTTTTAAATATTTTGTTTAGAATTATGTGTTAGATTATAAAAAATAAATAGAATTGAAATATAGATTAATCATCAATATTTCAGTAATCTACTGTTTAAAATTAATAAAATCCCTAAAAAATATCAAATGATTGGAAAGTTTTAGTCATACAAATAATGTATTTATTTCGATCTGACGACTTTTACAGACATTTTTATGATATTTCAATATTATTTTAAAAAAATACAGGTTCACTTGGGTGTTATGTGAGATAGCTATTTAATTGATTAAGTGATTAATTTATACAGAAATCTATAATTAACATTTTTAATACCTTAACTAGCTTATATGAATTTTTTTGTCTATTATCGATTTCATCAATATTAAAAATATATTATCACAAATATCCTATATATATATTTGTTTAATCTTTAATTGTTTTTCCAAAAGCCAGTCAAAACTCCAAATTTTATATATTATATATATTATATATAAAAGTGTTGTTTCTCATTGGAAAATCTAATTCCGCGAAGTATTTCGATATATTTAACACAGATATATATTTTATTTAATCAATGTAGTCATAGTCAAACAAAATTCCTTCTGAAATCAAAGTCATTCCTAATCCCTCTATGCACAGATAATCTATCAAAACCATCAAATAAGGATCTCGTTTGGCGAGGATCATATCAACGAGCCAAAAGCTGAGGGCTTCTTTATTTTATCAACATTTATAAGATGAAAGTTTGCGAAAAATCAATCCTTCTAAGTCGCAACACCGTATTTTGATTGATGCAGGCCGAAGACTCCCAGCCAATTTCTTTATCTCACCAAAATTAGTTAGTCCAGTTCTAAAGGACATACAGGATTCTGATAATATAGTTGAATCCTCATTCGCAAGAAATAAATATGACTACGACTCTGCAATATCTTATTGGAAATAGTTGAATAATCCTTCAAGAATGTTCAGAAACGATAAACATATATCGGCTTTTATTTCGAAGGAATTTTAGAATATTATATTTTAGAATACAATTGAACAAGGAAGAGTCAATGAAATAAATTCGCCACCATAGGTTTTTCAAGCTGAAGAGCAAATACAATAAACTCCTACTTTTAGGGCCAAAACCAGAAACCAGAATTCAGTTTCATACCATAGACAAAAATGTGAGCTATCACGCATCAATGCACCTTTGAAAAGTGTTAGTTTAAGCTACCAAGAAAGACGAGGCATGAATATACCCAGACGTCCTCTGCAAACCTATGGCCGAGTTCAAAATCCTTCAACGAATCTAAACTCATCAGCAAATTAATATGAAAGTGACAAAGTATAAGTAACGACTGGTTCTTTTGCATCATTAAACAGAGATCAGAAGCAAATTAGCCTAAAGAAACTTCCACCGATAGTGTTAAGAATGCAGAGTAAATAAAATGTGAATATAAGATGCTGATTTTAAATGTTAATTTAACTGAGATCTGTTTCTATTAGTGTTCTTCAGGGAGGAAATATTAATAAGTTTTAATAGATTTCGGAGAAAATAGTTTATTGAAAGGTTTAATATAAATTTGTTTCTCGGTAGTTCATAAAGTAATTATATTGGGAGTAAAAATACGAAATTTTAAGTAATATTCATCAAATAAAGCTACCAGTAAGTTTGCCCATAGCCTTAATAGAGTGACACATTTTAACGTAGCAATGAAACATGAATTATAAATGGACAGAAATATTGGAACAAATATTTATCGAATATAAAAAAGCAGAACCAGTTTGATATTTGTAGAAGGGAGTGCAAATCGTGCTGGATAAATGTTCTTCAAGAAAATTAGATGCAGAACTAATAATTACCGTGGAAGTAGTAACTTCATCATTTAAAATCCAAATAATATGGAAGATTATCGAAGTTTTTTGGTGTCCTATTTTTGTATTTAATACATTTTTTTTATATATTGTTATATATTTTTATATTTCTCTAATTTTTATTAGTTAAAAAAAAAATTTCGCAATGGATCTTACCAATAAATACGAACCTTTGGCTTCTGTATCACCATGTATTGCATTCAAACTTCATAAAAAATAAAAACAACTCATCACATCAGGATAATGTCTGTATTTGGTGGGTTTCGACCAAGCTGAAACCAACTACATTAGCATTCATAATCACGTCACTCAGCTTAACGAGTACTCATCTGTTGTAAAAGTCTGCTACACCCAATCCAACACCATCTGCTATCTGCTCCATTCCGAATTCTTCGAACAAGGCACAAGTCTCTTGGCCTTGATATTTTCTGGTCGAAATATTAAACCTCTCAGCCATCTCTAAATTAAATTCCGTTCACTCAACAGATTTTACGTATACTAAACTGCCAGTATACCCGAAGAATTAGAAAGAGTGCTTAGATAACATTGGAATCTGCTTGATGACCGTAACCCTATTTTTGTTCAGGATCGGTTAAACTGGATGTTCACCATTAGTAGCTTTCATCTGGAAAGGGCAATGTTGTGTCTAGGTCGCCTCGGTGCACGTGGGGCCTAAAGAGTGTGCAAGCGTATTGCGCAAGGAACCCAGACTCGGGAATAAGAAAGTAGTGAAGGACAGCCTGTTGTATCAAAGTGCAAACGAGTACTGGATAAAACCTATGATATTTTTAGTATTTCAGCCGGCTATTGTGCGAGAGGTTTCACGAAATTTGTAGACCCACCGATTCTTTGGGCAAAGTCTCAGGTCAATAAGCTTGTCGGAAAAATTGATCACCTTGAAGGAAAAAGACCCATAAAATATGCAAAAGGTAGTCAGGTATCTTTAAACTTCCATACCGTTATTGAATTATAAGCTCGTTTTGTTTTTACAACTTGTTTTATTAGATTTGTGTAGTTCTAGTGGAAACTGTATAAAAGTACTGTTCAGAGGCTTGAGCACTTGTGGGCATTTGATTTATGGCTCGGTATAGAAAGGAATACAAGAGATTTATCGAAAGAAATATGGGAATGCCTCACAATCGGGAGAAGGAGTGTCAGAGATGGCATTTAAGGAAGGAAGTCAAGTGTAAAGTGATGGAGTCTTTGTCTAAAAAGAGGAAAGCATCGAAATCGAAACATACAATCGTCGAAAGAATCAGGCATAATAGGTATTAGCATCCCTAGACTCCGCACATTGAAGCGAGGACCAACGAAGTAGTTTCCAATAAAATATATAGATTGCGAATATATTTTTGAATTATTTGGTATTTATGTCGGTTCAAGTAAAATTAGATATTAATCATCACGAATGTCAAACATAACAAACAATCGATTAGCATATATATATTATATTGTATCTTTTATTCAACTCGATAATTATTAACTTTAATGTTAAACCCACTAAAAAAATATTCAGGCAATTTTTATTATTTTTAAATAATTATCATAAAACAAATTAAATCTTCCATATTTTATGCTAAAAAAAAAGTTTTCTAACATAAAAAAAAATTATTGTGTTTGGACTCTGAAGTTGGTATAAAAAATAAAAGTATATCAAAGGGTATATTCCCTCTCCTTATCGAACGAAATCAATAAATTTCAGGGGATGCAGTTGGAACGTCCGAAACAAGAGATGGAGACCCTATCAAAAAGAAATGTAGAGCTGCAAATAACATTTCCGCAATACTAAACAAAAGATGACTAGTGACGAAACTGTCCATATTTGCATTCAATGTCGGGCTCCCGATGAACTTACCCTTCTCCTTATCGATTTTCATAGGACCACAAATCACTATGGGATGAACCCTTAAGAATACCCTTAGTATTGTTTCGAAAACTTAACGTTGCCCCACCTGCCGGTTTGACCGCGCTCACCCCACTTGAGATGCAGTGGAACAATAAAATATATTTTTCAAAAATGTAACTTTTTTGTTTCTTATTATTATTACTGATATGAAAAATATATTGTCATTATTTAATTCATAGTAAATCGGAATATACAAGAAAACATTAAAAGATAAATGTAACTAAATCGAAAGACTCAACCAATGCATTTCTCAACTTCATATACAATACGACTCGTTTAAATAAACCTTAGACTCATGATGTTTGTTTGAATAGCCCAAATTAACATATGGTTCCTTCATTTTGAGTTGAATATTTTTTTGCTGTGTTGATTAGCGTTGATGTAATAATTAGAAATCCCAGTGTAGTCCTGTCCATATTCAGAATTTTTTTTGGGGTCGGTTTTGGGAGCGGATATCGCTTCCATATAGCCATTGTGTATGATGTTATTTTTAATTCTATCAGGTACCATGGTGCTAACTTGTAAAGTCTTTATCTTCTTTTCGCTATTGTGGTTGGTTAATGGCCCTCCTATTAGATCCCTTTCAGGAAGCGAATTGATCTTACTTCTCGTCCACCCTTCCTTTTATATACTGCTATTATGATTGGTGGATGGGTCTGACTGTTTGGGTCGACTCTTAAATATGTAGGATTTCTTCGTATTGTCATAACAGTCGCACATTTTCTTCTTGATGAAATCCATAATTATCGCGATGGTTTAGCTCTTGCGAGACATGTTATGGTCCTCCTCTACATATTCCATAACTTTTTGGCCTTTATACGCTTTGAAAAGCTCCATGGAGTGGTCACTATTTGTCAATGTGTCTTTCCTCGACACAATAAACATCAAAGGGCAGGATATTAGATTTAATTCGCCGACCAAATCCATGGTTTGAATATCGAAACCTTCCTCACGGAGTATTTTGCTGCGAATCAGAGAGAGAATTCCAGTCATTATGAAGCTGGGCAGACCAGTGAATTTCATTCCTAATTCTTTTGCTAATCGCCATAGGTTGGCATAGGGAGAATCTAGGACACAGGCCACTATAATATTATTATTGTTCTCGAGTTTGTTTGCATTGTTTTCCATATATCTCAGAACTTAAATAAAGATAAATAATAAATCGATTATTGTGCTTATATGTGTTTTTTTTACTTGTTGATGCTCCCATTGATCGGCCCCACAATACTATTTTTCTGTTGGCTTTTTTCCGCGCTACTTCCACAAGCTCTGTCAGATCATCAGCTTCGCGGAAACCAAGTGATATATTATCTCCACCAGAGAGTCCTGACCCTGCGAAATCAAAGATAAGTGCGTTCCAACCATTTTTTGCGATTTCGTCAACGTATTGCAATCCTGTAATTTAGAGTTTAAAAAAATGTTTATTTTTTAACATGAATAAATAAATAATATATAATTGTGTTTACTTGTTTTATACCTTCAAGTCGAGAGCCACTATTGCAGTGTGTGTAGATAACGCACTCGCTAGTTTTGATGATATTTTAGAAGTAGCTGTAGTACACCTTCAATCCGGTTTTGGGACTCGTCAGATAGCTGTCGAAACGATGCCAATAGTCGGATTTGGGTTTCCCAAGATCGATGATGTGGTAGGTTTGGCGATCCGGCCTTATAAATTGCTGAATTATGAAGTCCATTCTTGAGTATCAGAGTAAGGTTTTGTATACAAGTATTATTATTATTTCTTCGCTTTGGGGATCGAATAAACAAATATTGAATTGACTGTAAATGTATATTTATATATGTATGCATATAATGTACTATCTATTACTTTTTCGTCTATCAAAGCAATTAAAAATACATGTTCATAAATACACATATTTTTATAAGAAATAGCAATTTGTATAATTATTTTCAAAAAAGGATTATGTATTTTAATCCCAATATTTTAATATATTAAATCAATTCAGACATGTATAGGCTTGATAGGACAAAAACCACTTTCTCATTCTAATATTCTGATTCCTCAATAAGCTCAATAAATTGGATTTTTATAGTCTATAAACATATTTTCATTGTGTTTTATGATTTTAAGAGCAATTTGTCTAAATAACATTTAAAGAAAAAGTAACCTTCAAAATAATTATATCCTAATTTCAAAGTATTTATATTCAATATTAAAAATAAAGAGAAAACACATATTGTCACTTAAAATATTATATACATTGTTCATATATATGAATCAACTACTATTAAAGATAAATCTTTAGAATGCAACTAATAGCAATAAAAATACAACATTTCGGTCCAAAAACTTATGTGATCAAGGATGTGAAATTTAGATTATCAAAACAGACATTATAAATCGATTTATTCATGCTTCGTTTTGAATTTGCAGATTAGACCTAGAATGAAAATCATCTTCTTCTACGACCTCACCCGTGCTGAGGGTCGAGGTGTTATTCTATTTTTCCAACACCCAAGGGATGTCTGTTCTGGTAATACGGGGTTTGTCAGCGAGGATATTTCTTCTGACTTTACTGATCTCGACGGTGGGAGGAGGGTTTTCTGCCTGCTCGGAGTCTTCATATTGGTTATAGACATAGTATCCAACTCGAAAGAATTAGTTCTTCTTATAAGTCACAGTTAAAATAAATGCAGTTACCCCTAAATAATGCCAATTTTAAATATATACATTGAATTGAGTATTTGATTTGATTATTTTTACTGAGTAGTTAATCTTCGGGGATTAGAGTATAGTCTGGTGGATTGGTTTCCAATGAGAATTTTAAGATTCCAGCGTTCAGAGGCCCCATTTAAAACTCATCTAGGAGCTGGTCGTAGCTCTCGTCCTTTGCCGATCCGATGTAGATGAGTTTCCACTCGATTTATTCGGGAATATCTTTCAGGCATTCGAATGTGATGTCGAGTCGCAATTTCGATAGGAAAGGAGCAGGGTTGTTTTGGATTGAAATATTGGTGATGTTGATTAAGGCCATCTTGAATAATGTAGATTTTTATATTCTTTCTTGTCGTTCAGAGAGATATTTTTTTTTAATATTTTTTTTAATATTATATTTTTTCTCGAATTTACCTTCTCTTTATAGGTAGTTCAACCTCGTAAACAATAGAAGATGCATCGAAAATTGGCGCAAATTCTATTAATTTGAATTTCCAGAAACAAAAGATTCTATCCACTTCAAAATCCCACCAAAAATCACTAAATTCAATTATAAATGGATCAATGACCCAAATATAACATACCGTATATATACATATATTTTGGCGCATTCGATCCCCAAGTATATGAATCGAGCACAATCAAAGTACCTGTCGATACAAACTGACAAGTAGTAACGGGTCCGAAGGACTCTTTCTCTAATTTTATCCTGTCTTCTGCTTTTTCTCATATTAGTTACTTACGTATATACATTTTAATATATCGAGACATAATATATGCCTATTCCCCAGAACTATAAAGTTAACTTTTATAACCAAAAGTAGAGAATCCTATTTTGACTGCCTCGCTAGCCTGTTGAACGTATGCGAAGATTCAACGTGTTTAAATATTAAAGAAGTGACAATATAATAATTGGGGAAATAGTTGGGAATTTATAGTTTCTGCTAAAATTAAATATCTATTACAGAATATAAATAAATATAAATTATAAACATATAAAGCTATATGAGCTATACTTTTTTAGTAATATACAATTTATTCATACTAAACCATTGTAACGAATAGTTATCCCATAAATTAAAATGTTTGTCCAATAGGGCTTTTATTTAAATCTATATAAAATAAATATTAACGATAATCTTTTTTGAAATTTATTATTAACCTAAACAGGTATACATAGACACTGGATTACGCATCACATGAGTAATTCAAGATAATCAGCCCGTCCGTCCCGAAGCCAGTTGAATGCACAAAAAAGCAAAAGCAAACATAACAAATAAGCCAGCAAGGAAAAGAGTGTCAACAAGAGCAATATCACAAAAATTCGGGAACTCTCAAAAAGTCCTTTTGTTGACAAAAATAAAGAAAGGAAGAAAAAAAGAATGTTCAAGCCAGGGGGGAACGTCCTGCAATAGATTCGGAAACTTCAAAGTACAGTCGAGCCTATTATACCCAAACAACCATTTCATAGGCTGGTCAAGACTGTAATGAGGGAAGTCTGCGAGGAAGAATATCGATGGACCCAGAATGCTATGCAGGTCCTGCATGTGGCAGGCGAAGACTATATGGTGGGCCTGTTCGAAGATGCCTACCTCTGCTCTCTCCATTGCAAAAGAGTCACCTTAATGTCAAGGGATATTGCATTGGCCCGTAGAATCAGGGGTTGTGGCGACCCTGGTAATCATTGAAAGAGCACTAATTATGCATTTTTTCCCCAGTTGAGCATTATTAATTTGAAGAAAAAATATATAACTATTCTTGAAGTAAAATGCTTTTTATCATGGTTGAAATCAAAATTTAAACTATAAATTAACGAAATATTTATATATTTATTTTGAGAGTACCACACTCTACTAAAATTTTAATATACATTTAACTAGAATATACTTGTGAAATATTAACAAATAATGAGACAGTGGGGCAGCAAATTAATCCATCCTGTATTGTCCGGTATCGCTGCCAGCCTAGCGACACTCGTCGGTGCAACGTTTTTCCAGGTCAACAAGTAGCAAGACTTGAAGTCCCTAGTGCTATCGTGGGGGATTGGGCTTATTCTCTTTGGATTGCTGAATCAGCTCATGTATAAGTTTAAATTCAACTCCTACCAGCTCAACGGCGCTACGATTTCGACCTTAGTCATTTTTCTTGTGCAAAACATAACGGTCGGCCTTTCAAGGATACAGCAGCTGTCTTGGAAGTGGTGGCTGGGAGTCGTCGTGATTTCTTTGGGGGTGTTCCTGTTGTGCGATAACAAAAACTAAAAGGAGTAAATTCAGAAATAAGAATGAAATACTTATGGAGTTCGGAAAACAATCATAATGATGTATTATGAATTTATGTTAAAAATCATATCTCTTCGTATTAAATGTTATGCGAAGTTTAGTACAAAAAATATTTCAATTAGAAGATAAAATATGAGCAGAAAAACTACTATTTGATATATTATTCGATTAAATTAAGAAGTTGTCATAGCTTGGACAGCTTGCCAGCAATCTGACGACTCAGCTGCTCCTTGCTCAACCTCTGGTAGCTATCTTTCTTTAAGTAGATGCCATCCTCGAAGTAATCCAGTAACTGGTAGCAATGGATGTATAAGTCCATCCTGCTCTAGACATCAATTTTGAGTGCTTATACATATAGTTTGATATATCTATTTTTGTTAGCCTAAACTGATGCCAGATTGCTCACCTCTCCGGCTGTCATCTCCTTGATCATTTCGTCGCGATACAAGCCAGCAACGCCTCGGATATCTTCAAGCTCTTTATCCACTATTCTTCTGCACTCCTTGTATCGGGCACTCATGTAGCTGGCGGCCTTCTCGAACTATTTCTTCAGGATCTGGCCTGTCTAGCCCAGTTCCTTCTCGATCGATCTTGCTACCATATAGCAGGTCACGTTCCTGTTGCGACTGCCGAACTGCTCGACGTCCATCAATAGCTTTGCGACTCCAATCGCTTTGCGATGATTGCTTAGCACCTTTTCGACAATGATTTCTGGGTTTGAATTTTGATCGGAAATAGGAGATTTGGAGAGGAGGTTAGTCTGATGGGGAACCGTCAGGGTGGTCCTCAATGAATGACCGCTCAGATTTGATATCTCGCTAGGAGGTGATCTCTTTCGAGAGAGATATTTATAGTCCTGCGATTCCGCCCAATTATGAGGCTGCTGGTTCGGCGGGGTAAAGGCGGGACATTTTGTATCGATATTTCTGGACCCATTAGATTCTGTGTCTCTCGTCTGTCCATTTGTACTAGAGGCGAGGGTGGTGGATGAACTTATTTGGCGGAAATCTTTGCATGTATCGCTATTGTTTCGAAACTCAAATAATTAATTCCAGTCGGCTCGCTTCGCTGCATCCTTGATCAGCATTCTTTTTAATAGTTTTTATATAGTCGGACTAGTGGTTTTCGGAATAGTAACTTCGGTGACTTAGAGCAGCTGGATCAGCTTTGCAATAGAATTCGACTGAAACGGGCAGTGACCGAATAGCATCTCGAAAAATACAACTCCCAATGACCATATGTCAGCCTTGAGAGTGTAAATTTCCCCTTTGAGGACCTAGGGTGCCATGTATATCGGTGAGCCCAACATGGTCTGCGCCAGATCGTCTGGGTTGGTTAGACTCTTGCAGAGGCCGAAGTCTGCAATTTTTATCGAGCCGTTATGGAGGAGGATGTTTTCAGGTTTCAAGTCGCGATGCATAATATTATACTTGGAGAGAGTGCGAAAAGCGTCTACAATTTGGTTGAAATATCCGACTGACTTGGACTACGGCATTGCTTTTTCTGGGGTGACCCTGTAGTTTGCCATCATCTTTTCGAGAGTGCCTCCGTTACAATATTCGTATACGAAGTAGAAATTATTAACGGTTTTGAGCATGTCGATGTACTTAACAATATGGCAGTTGTCTTCGATCTTGGTAAGGGTGTTGATCTCATTAACGGTACATTCTTCTAGTTTAGGGATTTCTTTAAATTTGGATGCTTTAATAACTTTGACAGCTACTTCGTCTTTGGTGATGGTATTGATTCCTCTGTAGACCTTGCCA
The DNA here is from genome assembly GCA_022606495.2 of Halesus radiatus. NCBI lineage: Eukaryota > Metazoa > Arthropoda > Insecta > Trichoptera > Limnephilidae > Halesus > Halesus radiatus. Next base: position 16,912 of record JAHDVE020001695.1, on the reverse strand, counting down.
TAGACACCTTGGCCAATGAGTTCCTGGAGGGAATAATTTTAAATGATCTTCCCCATTTTCGATATGTATGAGAGTATTTATGAGGATGTACTTCTTAATTATTTGTTTTTGACTGTTGCTATTTGTGTTTTTTTGACTGCGTTTCTATAAAATATTATTAAATATGCCAATAGTACTTTTTTTTGATTATTTTGTATAATTTAAAGAAAACAAACAACAAAAACAGTTATCTACTTAATGTTAGCAGGGTGTTTTTTCAATATTGGATCTTAGCCAATTCAATTTCGTACACTCCAAATAAAAAAATATAAGTATATGAGTTAATCTTTTGTACTAAAATGGAAAGGGTTGATATTAGATCATCCCTTTTAAAAAGTGAAGTAAATTAATCTAAAAATGTAGCTTTTTAGATTTTACTATCTTTTGTATAGTTTAGCAAATAAATCCAATAATATATAATAATGAAGTACATAACATCATTCATATTTCTTTAGGAGTCAAAATGTATGTATGTATAAAATTATATTTTTATACTGTATTATAATGTAATAATAAGAACCCAATTCCCAATAAAAATAGAAAAGATTGTGTTTAGGTATTTGATGATTCAAAGTCAACAACTTATAAACGAGATTAATTAAACAAAACATGAAGACTCAAAAACCCTGAAAAAATATATACAATAATAATAAAGAAGTGTAATAGATATATATTTATATATTAGATATACATATTTAAATATTAAATAATACAAATATCTCTCAATCGAAATTTATAATATTTTTGCTGAAAATATGAATGACGATTTCTTAGCAAGCATCTTCGAACTCCAGTATATCAGTCTCTGCCAGGAGGTAGTCAACGAGCTGGAAACCAGAGGCGTCACCGACATCAAGTCCGCAGAACAGCTCATCGAGATATGCAAAACCGCCACCAATGAGGATGACTTCGTAGAGAAAAGCATCGTCCTCAAGCTCCCCATCTCGCCCCAGTTCCTGGCAAGTCTCTACTCCAACATCAGAAAGAAACTGCCGCAGAACCCCACGGGCGAGGTTCTCGATCAGAAGGCGAACGAACACAAATTACCCGGCACCGTCCAAGCACAGCAAGAGGAGGAACTAAACCCTTTGAAGAAAAAACAGCAGAGATTCCCAGGGTTGAGTATGCCCGACAGAGAAGAGATCGACCTAGACCTAAGCGAGGAAAAGATCGAAGAAAGTCCAGTTTATATCAAACGTGAGTCAGATGCAGAGAGCGAAGTCGAAAAATCAGAGAATTCGTACAGGAAGGACAACAGAGAGAAGAAGTAGAAAAAATAGAAGAAATAAAAAAAGGAAAAGAAGCACCATAAAGACAAAAGCGAGAAAAAGGAGAAGAAAGAAAAAAAGGATAAGAAGAACCATCACCACGAAGAAGAATAGGGGGGCAATCATAGCAACAAAAAGCACCGCAGCAGATCGAAGGACAAAGACAAAGATCGTAATGAAGAGCTCAAATAGGTGAAATAAGGAAAAGTGTACCGAGGCATAGTCACCAGAGTCGACGAAATCGGCTGTTTTGTACAGCTGGAGAAGGTTAAAGGCAAAAGGCAGGGTCTAGTGCATGTCAGTCAAATTCGGGAAACCAGAGTCACCAACCCTTAAGAAGTGGTTAGAAAGGGTCAAAAGGTTTATGTGAAAGTCATAGCAATTGTAGCAGATAAGATTCGACTGAGCATGAAAGAGATCCACCAAGAGACAGGCGAGGATTTATCAAAGAAGAGATTAGCAATCACGGGATATGGTCCAAAGAACGAAGGACCAGGAGCGTTGACTGGGATTAAAAAAGATGAGTTTCGAGAAGAAGATATTATGGTCGGAGCCCGAAGACCTAACTCCCCTGAGCTTTGGGAACTTTCTCGACTCAAATATATGGGTGCCGCTGGGTACAGCTCTCCCATCGTTAACGAAAACATAATTGATATAACTGTACTTTTGAACAACAAAGAACCTCCCTTCCTCAGAGGCCAGACTAGTAGAGCAGGAGTTAATCTGTCACCAGTCAGAGTCGTCAAGAATCCCCAAGGGACACTGCATCGAGAGGCCCTCAATGCCGTGCTTTCTTCAAAAGAAAGGAGAGAAGTGCGAGAAAAGCAAAACAAAACTGAAATTCGCGAGCAGGCCAAGATTTGGACTGAGTTGGCATAATCAGAGTTACCCAAAGACTCACGGACCAAGAGCAAGACTGCTATCAGCACCCAGGAACAGAGAAACAGCCTGCCCATCTACGCCTTTAAGCAGGAGTTGATAGAGGCAGTCCACAAAAACAAGGTCCTCATCGTTATTGGAGAGACAGGTAGTGGTAAAACCACCCAAATCACCCAGTATTTGCTTGAAGCGGGTTACGGAAAAAGAGGGAAAATTGGATGCACACAACCCAGAAGAGTGGCTGCGATGAGCGTCGCGAAGAGAGTTTGCGAGGAAATGGGAGTCAAGCTTGGAGAAGAAGTCGGCTACTCAATTAGATTCGAGGATTATACTTCCAGCAAAACCTTAATCAAATACATGACTGATGGTATGTTGCTGAGGGAAGCCTTGATAGACAAGTATCTGAATCAATATTCCTGCATCATGCTTGACGAGGCCCACGAGAGAACCATTCACACTGATGTTCTATTTGGAATTCTCAAGAAAGTTGTTCAAAAAAGAAACGACTTCTCATTGATTGTGACGTCTGCAACACTGTAAGCCCAAAAGTTCTCTAATTACTTTTTCGACTGTAAAATCTTCAGAATTCCAGGCCGTACCTTCCCTGTCGAGATTCTGTATTCAAAAGACCCTGAAAATGACTATATGGACGCATCATTGCTTTGTATTCTTCAAATCCATCTTGACTAACCTCCAGGAGACATCCTGCTATTTCTTACTGGACAGGAGGAGATTGATACAGCTTGTCAAATTCTCCATTAACGGTTGCGAAAGCTCGGCTCTGATGTTCCAGAATTGGTTATTTTACCTGTCTACAGCGCCCTTCCTAGCGAACTTCAGACGAGAATCTTTGAGCCTTCTCCTGGAGGAAAGCGAAAGTGTGTTATTGCTACTAACATTGCCTAAGCATCGCTGACCATTGACGGTATATTCTACGTGGTAGACCCAGGGTTCGCTAAAATCAAGATATATAACCCAAAGATCGGGATGGACAGTTTAATGGTGGCGCCAATTTCCCAGGCCAGTGCAAAGCAGCGGGCAGGGCGAGCAGGCAGAACGGGACCGGGTAAATGTTATCGTTTGTATACAGAAACCGCATACAAAAATTAAATGTTGCCAGTCACTGTCCCTGAGATACAACGTGCCAATCTAGCAAACACTGTGCTTGAGCTCAAGGCTATGGGTATTAATGATTTGATTAACTTCGACTTTATGGACCCCCCTCCAGTACAAACCCTAATAGCTGCGCTGGAACAACTCTACTATTTAGCTGCTCTTGATGACTAGGGACTCCTGACGAAACTTGGCCGCAAGATGGCTGAGTTCCCTCTTGAGCCTACTTTATCAAAGATGCTGCTGACTTCGGTTGATCTGGGTTGTTCCGACGAGATTGTAACCATTATTTCAATGCTTTCTGTGCAGAACATCTTCTATCGCCCCAAGGAAAAGCAGGAAGTCGCAGATCAGCGCAAGGCCAAGTTTAACCACTCAGACGGGGATCATCTTACATATTTGACGGTGTATGAGGCTTGGAAAAGTCAGAATTACTCGTCCAACTGGTGTCATGAAAATTATATTCAAAGTAGATCCATGAAGCGAGCTCAGGATGTTCGTAAGCAGATTATCGGCTTGCTCGAGAGATATAAATTTGAATTAAGGTCGTGCGGTGGAGACTATGGGCTAGTAAGAAAAGCTATAGTTTCGGGTTTCTTCTTCCATGCAGCGAAGAAGGACCCAAAGGAAGGTTACAAGACTCTGTCCGATCATCACCAGGTGTATATACATCCAAGCAGTTCTCTGTTTAACAAAGAACCAGAATGGGTGGTTTATCATGAGCTGGTATTTACTACAAAAGAGTATATGAGAGACGTGTGCGCGATAGTCCCGAAATGGCTGACCGATGTCGCTCCAAAGTACTTCAGGATGACTGATGAGAAAGAGTTTATTCGCGCCAAGAGATACCAGAGGATAGAGCCCCTGAACCAGAAATACGGGGACCCGAATGCGTGGAGACTCAGCAAAAGGAGAGGCTGATTCTGATTTAGATACGTTTTAAACAGTTTGTTTTTGACATTTTTTGGGTATTTATATATTTATAGAATATAGTAATCTGAAAGAATTAAAAAAATGTATTCATATTTTTAAAAATTATAATTGTATACTTTCAAAACTATGGAGATTTTAAAACATTGTTAAAAAATGATTTAAAAAATATTTAATTAATGCTAATTATATATAAAAGAATATAAAACTTAAAAATGAACTTCAATATAGATTTTAAAAATTATGAGCTGTAATATTTATTTAATGACTATTTGATGTATGTGTATATATTGTTGTTGTATTAAAGAATATCTAAAATTATGGATACGATAATAAATCTAATAACTATGTATGATTCAAATCTAATTTTTTTTAATTAAATCTAATTGAAATAATTACTTAATTTTATTTATTTATTAGACTTTATAAAAAAAGTATGAGCTAAAAAATTGAAGACAGACTTATCGACTCTACCATCGAGGCTGAGTCCAGCAAAAAGAAATTCAAAGTCTGCCTCTTTATCTTTGTTGTAGTCTTCCTCTTGGCTGTGGGATCGATCATCTTCTTTGCTGTAAAAAATATTCCTATAACATTCAACAAACAATGAGACATATTACATCTACAACTTATATCTCAAAAAACTCAGATCTAAATATCAACGTTGAAAAAACACGAAAATGATTACAATACCTTGCAAAAATAGATGGCGGCATACTAAGAACAGATTGCCAATGAGATCTACAACAAGGTGTTGTTTTTTGATCAAACCGAACTCACGAGACTCAAGATGTTTGTGCCCCAAGTAAAGTCAATTGCTGCCGACAAGGTGGCGATAATATTGACTCTTAATTTGTCCAACAACATGGTGACCGATTATTTTAACAACCAGTTGCCCGACCTCACAAGCCTCACAATCGGTAATACCAATCATATATATATATAATTAAATTAATTGTTTTTTATAATCGGATTTGCTTGCCTTCATTTTTTTCAATATAATATCTACCATTTAAGCTGATATATTTATATTGATTTTATTGTTTTACTAAAGAATACTTATATAACAATAACAATATATTTATCCCATAGACCATAATTTGTTAAAGAGGTTCTCCTATAACCGCTTTTAGAAGCTGACTTTCCTTGACCTCACAATCAATCCTCTATTGGAGGAATTTAACTTAAATTAACTTCCCAACATTCTGAATCTCACTGTGACTGCCAACCATATCACCTCTTTTTGCGACAATAATCTTCCCAAAATTACCAACTTCTACTTCGCAGACAATGACGTTAACACAGCTCTCAACTTCTCCTATAACACCATTCCCAGTATCAAAATCCTCGATCTCAGCACCATGCAGATCAACTCTTTCTTAGGAAATAATCTCGCAAGTATAGATATCCTGAATTTATCTAGTGGTACACTTTCCACACTGGAAGGTGGAGTTCCTCAGAATGTTCGAGTGCTCGATGCTTCCAACAATAATCTTGTTATATTCACATCGCAGGTTCTCAACAACGTTGAAACTCTGCATTTGGATAAAAATCTCCTCACTAGCTTCACGGCTTCTCTCCCAAAACTCATCGACCTTACAATGCAGTCCAACTTGCTCGGAACCTTCAACCTCACTGCTCCCTTTGTCCAGACAATGAATATTTCTCATAACCTTCTAACTACTTTTGACCAGAAATCTTTTCCCGCTCTCGTTAGTTTGGATGTCTCCTATAACAAACTTTTCAGTTTTCAAAATAACTCCTGTCAAAGTCTCATAAATTTGAATCTCGAGGGCAACATGCTGACGGGGTTCAGCGGAAACAGCTTTGCAGCACTCGCCGGCCTCGACCTATCAGACAATAAACTAATCACTTTCAGTAACGTTACTTTACAGCAAGCAAAGTACGTCAACCTTAGCAATAACTCATTGCTGACTATCGCGAGTAATATATTTGATAGTTGCACAAAGTTTGACACAAGTTTGAATCCTTTGCTTACCAACTTCGATTCCAATACTCTCAAGAGCATCACTGAACTAGTTTTTGATTCTTCCAACCTCATTAGCTTCTCTAACAACAATATTCCTATGCTGACCAGTCTTACAATTGTCAACTCTCTTCTCTCCACTTTCAACAACAATGCCCTGACTGCGTTACAGACACTCAACCTTTATAATAATAGGTTGAACGAGCTACGAGCAATTGGGTTCGGAAATGTATTGTATTTAGATATTTCTGGCAATAATATTTCTACACTCTAAGGTTTGCTTTTTCCCTAACTTACTTTCTTGAACGCCTCCTTCAATAAGCTCAGTAACTTTTCTACTCCTAATGCCCCCAAACTTCAAATACTGGATGTAAGGCACAACAATATCACTAAGTTCACAGGCAACGACCTCCCATTGCTGACCTCCCTCTCCTTCGAAGATAACGGCATTCAAAACTTTTCCAATAATAAGATCAACAACGTTTTGTCTCTCAACCTCGCTTCCAACCAGCTATCCGATTTCACGGCTAATGAAATGAATTCCCTTTTGGATTTGGACGTGTCCTCCAATCGCCTCACATATTTCCGTCAAAATAAGTACCCCAGTCTTTTGCGTCTGGAAATCGACACTAACTATATCGATAAAGAGGATTTTGCCTTCAACGAAATGCCCTCCCTCACTTACTTGCTGATCTCTAAAAACTCCCTCACTAGCATCGCTAGCAATATCATGCCCAAACTCGAACATTTCGAAGCAAACAACAACAACTTTACCAACATTTCCCAGTTTTCCAATTTCTCTAACCTCAAATAGCTGGAAGTTAACAACAACAACTTAACCTTTAGTGGTTTTAACTGGCCAAAACTCGAGTACTTAGGCATCAATGCCAATGCTGTCGTCAACTTTACCAACAATGTTCTTCCAAGCATTACTGAGATACAAGCTAGCAGCAATAACATGTCCCAGTTCGCCAACAACTCTCTTCCCAAATTGACAGTTCTCGATTTATCCATAAATAATCTCACCAGCTTTGATCTCGAGGATGGCAACACATTTGGCAGTCTCGCCGAGCTCAGATTAGACAGGAACCAGCTCACCAACTTCGATAAAAAGACATAATTGAAGAATCTGACCCTTCTCTCCATCACAAATAACAACCTCCTTTCATTCGATGATAACAACTTTCCACTTCTGAAGAGTCTGTATTTATCCAATAACAAGCAACTTGTATCTATCAAAAACTTTAGCCTTCCACAAATTCAACTATTCTCTATGAACAATTGTGGCGTATTGGAAATAGCCAACCTAACTAGTTATATGACTAGTTTGTTCCTCAGCAACAACAGCATCGATTCCTTCCACAACAACAAACTTGCACGACTATACGATCTGAAGCTCGATGGAAACGGAATGACTAACTTCCAAGGGAACGAGATCACTGCCGAGCAGTCTATTGACTTGTCTAGAAATGCGCTCAGTGATATCAGCGACAACGACCTCAATACAGGAATTTTATATTTAGGTAATAGATAACAAAAAATATATAAATTATTTTTACCAACTATCTTTTTAAATAATAATTTTATAGGAAACAATCAATTCAATGATACGATTGCTGATCAACTGATTAGTATCCGAGTTGGTCAACTGAGAGAAGTGTATTTGGGTGGGAATCCTTTGATCTTAAACCCAGTCGCTGTGTCAGTCAAACTTCAAAGCTATTACCGAGGTTTGATAGTGAACTTTGATTGATATTTTGAATTATAATATGATAATTTATCAATAGTAATCAGCATATGAAATGCATAAAACAAAATAATATTTGTATTTGCACATTATTAACCAAAATGTATAAGAGGTTTTTATTTTATCACCATTCTATTTATGGACAGTTATTCAGCTCCTAGTGTATTTATTCAATTGTCTGGAATATTTCTCCCGACCGATGCTCTTTTTCTAGAGTTAGGAGGGTATCCCTGATTTTAAACTTATCCAACTGAATCGCTATTGTTCTTCTAATATTTTCCGAATAATCCCGCAAAAGTTGCTTCAGAATTCTCAGGCAGGATTTTAATTACTGACCCGATTGTTCCTGGAGACTCCTGATCACAATCTCTATTGCTCTGAAATCTAGAATTCTTTCCAACAATTCTTATTCGGCTGAGTAGCCCAAAATATTGATGAACAGAGATTGGGCTGATCCTCGTAGGCTTTTGTTAGAGTTATTAAGTGCTATGCTGGCTATTCGGTCCACAACTTAATTTCTCACGAGTTACTAAACTACTGGAGATGATACCAGGTTGTATAAAATGTTGCATACTATCTCGAGCACTTCAACATGGGTTTTATTGAGATAGTTAAAAATTATTAGCAGGAATGTAGGGTGCTTTCGCAACAATTTCTCGAGTATATCTGTATCTGAGACAGTCAGCTTCAGTAAGAAACGGAGCATTATTTTTATGGGGTCGACGTCGTTTGTGCATTCCAGAATTTTGATAGTGCTGCTGACGATAAACTCACAGTTGATTATATTGGAGATCTGTTGCCCGTAAGAAGCCAAATTACGAAGTGCTTCAAAAAGGTATATTCGCGTTTCTCTCCTTATTTAAGCGAAGTAACCGTTTAGTTCCTGAATGGCTAAATACTGGTTGAGGAAATTAACGGAATGGAAGACATGATGAGATTCGAGTTTGTTGCAGACTGCAAAATTACGAAGTATCTTAATATCTTGATGGTCAGGTGATTATTTTTGTTGGATCTGGCTCATAAAAGTTAGAAAAAGAGCGTTTCGGAGATAAAGTTTATCCGACCAGTTTTGGATCAGCGAGGCATTTTAGAAAAGATTGAAACAGAAGGGGTTATTAAAAATGTCGAGGATTAGTTCAAGAAATTGTAGAACGATTTCATCGGGTTGAGCAAGGCAGTCGTAGAGAAAATCAAAGCTTTCCTTGGCAGCGGAGGTCATTTTGTTGTACACACTAATCTCACCAAGAAGCCTGAGTTTATGTTATAGTAGATGGTCTCGATTGATAGTTATTGCAGCAGGCAGAGTCAGATTTTGTGATTAGCTTTGAGCCATGAGAGAAAGTCTTTTCTGGGACAGTTGCTATTATTTTTTGACTCTCCGTATATCTAGTCGAAAGGACTATCTTTTTTATTGAAGGAGGTGTTACATCTTTGATTGTATTAGATTGACTTTTTTGAATTTAACTTATTATATAAATATTTTTATAATTTATAGATGTGTTCATAAAAAAATAACCTTGATTTTCAAGGATGTTTTTTAAGCTAATGATTTCCCTCATAAAATAATAATGATAAATAATAATGATACTGTTGAAGTATATTAGAATATGCGCTAAATCTCTTTATTACAAAAATGGAGATACAGCGACATCCCTTTAGTTTAACTTATCCACAATTAAACCATAATAACTACAAAAATAGATATACCTTCTATAAAAAATATTAAAAGTCTTTTCCCCTTACGTAAAAATATATACGGTTATGATGTTAATGTCACTTGAGATTTTTGTTAATAATTTTTTATCAAAGTATATATTTATCTCTACATATATTATATGATATCCGAAAGTTTGCGCATCCCAAGTCCAGGATTCGAAACACTATTGAAGAAATATGGGACAATGACTTCGTTGGAGAACTTGGTTGAAATGTTTACGAGAATTCTGAACAATTCAGGACTTTCCGAATTTATATGCACATTTCTTGATGACTTATCGCTTGTCAGATTCTTGCAAGTACAAATTCAACAAATAAATATATACACATTGAATTTCTCGCTAACGGTTTCTCCTCTCTAACTGTTACAGCCTATAAGAATAATCATCCCTTCCTGTATTATGAGAATTTTCATATTTATTTATCATAGAACCTTATGACAAAAATGTATCTTTACTTTCCTTTCTTTTTTTTTAATTAAATTTAGGTATCTAAAAAATCTTCAAGTCTGCTTCAAAATTCTAGGATCTAAGTAAGGATACTCAAATTCAAAATCATCAAGATGGAGGAGTCTCGAAGACCTAAATTAGTTTTAATGGATTAACGAGCGTATCTGTCGACAAGGGGCTTGTCAATTCGGGATATGGTCATCAAGATGGGACAGCATCAATTTGGAAATATCTTTGGGATTCTTCACAAGAAATCCCTAAACAAGAGCTCGAGTAAAGTAAACAACTCGCCAAAAGAGCTGAAAGATACAACCCAGTCCATCGATAGCATAAACATCATTGAAACAAAGCAAAAAAACTTATAACAAAAACCAAATAAAACAAGCCTTGAACTTCCTGAAAAAACCAAATTTGCTGACACATACAAGCCTTACGAATCGTTGTACCTTTCCAAAGTCCACGGCAAGGACCTAGAGGAATAATACTGGGATATCATGTTATCGAGTTTTAAGCCAAAGGAACAACCGAAACCCAAAAGAAAAGCAGTTCTGACGTCGATGAAGGTTACGAATATCGAGCAAGGCGAGGTCCGAATTATAAAAGAAGGGTTAAATTGGCTGACAAGACAAGCCAGGATTTTTATGTTCAGAAATCCCAACTGATTGCAGTATATTTTTTGATATTGACGGCTTACTAAATATGATTTATAGAATACAATTACTTAAGACTTGCGTGCTCATAAGTGAAACCTATTTCTCTAACAGGCCCAAGAACTATTTAAAAAGGATATTGATTTTAATTAAACACTAAATTTGTCGGCTATTTTTAGTAAATTACTATTTTTATAATATTTTCCAAATCACCCCATAAAATATAGATTATTAATTAATTTATCTATATAATATTTGATCAACTTACAGTTCCTTATGATTACTTAAAATCATCAATATTGCGAGTCGAACATTATGAAGATCTCTGAACCCAAAAGCAATTTTATTTCCTAAACTCACTCTCAGTCTTATTGACAAACGGCTTCATTAACACAAAGGTATCTTGAAACTCCAACCATTCCTGCCAGTTCAAACCAAACTACTTTGTTCAAAAATGATACACGCAAACATTTATGATGTTCAAATCAGCTAATGAATAGTTTTCATTCTCTGAATCATTTATGGGAAAATATTTTGAAGTAGTCTTATGCAACATATGCACCAATTTATTTTCCTGATTTAATTGCAGATGAGCCAACAAACTAGGTTTTGTTGAGAAACGATGTTTTTTCTGTGGACTGTATTTTTGGAATAAACCGCAAGGATTTGACAGATAAAATACCGTAAGCAAGGTTCTCTTCGTCAGGACCTCCTTCAAGGGATTGGAATCAAATGAAATCTGCGAAGGCAAGAATTCGTCCATGGCAGTTTTGACGAGAAAGGAGTCACCATAATCAGCAGGGTCCGTCTTATCCAAAGCAATACATCGATCTGCTCGATCCGTGGCGAGTTCCATCTGAGGTCTGTCCATTTCCAGAACGACTGGGTGATCATGGACAAGCTTCTGATCTCGGAGTCGATGATGCGGCGAATTTAGATTGGAAAATGACTAACGATGACCACAATAACAATAAAGAGACATCTTTGCAGCCAAGCAATCGCGTGAGCCCCAGTCAGCATTTTCCGCTTGAAGGCTATGTGAATCAGTTTTCCCTAAAAATAAGGGGGACTGACGAAGAGATGTTCGAAATCTCATGGGAAGCAGACTCGCGATTTTCTCAACAAAATCCCTCCTAAAACGAAGTGAGAACCCTGCTTAACGACCAGTTACGTCTGCCATCCGAGAGTACGAATAACTGTCAAACATGACGCATGGGAAAATGCCAATGAAATACCAGTCGAAGTTAAACAAACGGAAAAATATGATTTTCCAATTTGAGCCCTGACTACACAAAAAGGCTCTTTTGATTAATGTAAAAAAAAGAGAGCTGAATTATTATTTTAAGATACTAACAAATATCAATGTTTTTTTGGTAAATAAAAAAAATCATACATTTTTTAACAGCTGCCTAATCTCGTTTTGAAGTTAATGAAACTGTAATTTTTCCATTTTCTGTGTTTGTGCGTTTATGCCTGTTCTTTCCTCGGCGTCTATAGTCTGAATCTCGTGAAAAAAATCTTTTATTTTGAGGAGTCTCCACCAAAATATCAGTTTTTACAAATCTTCCTTATCTTGGACAGAAGTCAATTTTGTTTTTATCTCTGATCGTATTTTCGGATTTTTGACTAAATTGATCAACTATTCGATACATTCATCACTTTTTATTGTGCTTCTTGATCTCACTTTGGAAATGAAGTAGCTCATGCTAGGATATTTTTTTTATAGTTCTGTATATTGGAAAGTCTTTGTAATATCATTTTAATCCTCTCCACCCAGAAAATATTAATTTTGATAAATAAACTCATGCAAAGTTTCCCATAGTTTTTGTTAAGACTTTGCTTGTTTATCGAGTACGTACTTTTATAAGGCCTAAAAATATTATATAATGTCGGCACGTCTACTTTCAGGGACGACTTTACTGATTTCGAATGGTTTGGATCCTGGAATCTCCTTAGTTTTCTGGTTAATAGGGACTAAAAGTCTCTATAACTAAGACATCAGCAGACATTGCAAAAGAATGAATAGGAAAATCTCTTGAGGGTTGCTTCTCAGGATATCCGAGGCTAACTAGTCGACAAACCTTACTTTGCCTAAAATCAGTTGAATGTATCGAACACATTTGTCGTACAGCATTTCCATCTCTGGTTTTTCAGGTATGGAGAGGATTTAAGAAACAGCTTCGGTTGATTGTGATATCTTTTTGATATTGCTCTTCCCAATTTTAGGCCTTTTCTTCATCAAACCGGCAGAGGCCAAACAGGAGTTTAAAGCAGTCATAGTTTCGGAATCGACTGTATTTTCTGGCATAGAATAAGAATCTCTATGCACAGTTGATTACTTTGAAAACTAATTTTAATTGACTTTGTACATCTATTTCATGATTTAAGCCATAGACATCCTATTATGACGGTGGAAACAAATCATTCTTGGTAGAATTTTCTGAAAGAAAGTATGAAGATTTCCTTTAACTTCATAAGGGACTGCTTCAAAATTTTTGTGAGCTTCGATTAAATCAGGTTTTGTCTAATAAATAGATTTAAATATTGTTACTATTCAACTAATCGATATTGATAAATAGTTCGTAAAGTAGATAAAGTATCGTACATACTGTATGAATGCGATAGCCAAAAATATATTTTTCTTAACAATAGTTGAATTGTATTTAATTCGTGCTGTTTTACTTAAAGCTTTGGAAAGTATCTTCTCCCGAAGAGTACTTCATGGATTGTCATTCCAAGTGACCAGACATCACATTTCCCAGTATATTTTTGTTTGGCGAAAACACTCGGAGATTCATAATACGGTGTGCCCACTGAAGAGTATTATGTGCTTGTATCTATGTTTTCGTGAGCATATCTCGCCATTCCAAAGTGCGCTATCTTTATCGTGCCATCCAAAGTGAGTAAAATATTATCTGGCTTTATGTCTCTATGCATGATATCTACTTTTATATTTAGCATTATATTGTATTCATATAACTATTATCTGATTGCTGATGAACTTTTTACTTAACTCGTTCAGATAGACCATTGCACTCACGATCTGCTTCAGGTACCTGAAAGCTTCCAACTCGGTCGCATTCTTTTTGTTGCTGATGGGCCCTCCTTCACACAGTTACATAAACATATATGTTGCATCCCCACATACCTCCGCGTCGTACAGAGTTATCACATTTGGGTGATGCAATATCTTGAGGAGCATTGTTTAGAAGGTCACTCTCTTTCTCATCTTCTCGTTCAAACCTTTATGTTGGATGATTTTAACTGCGACAGGAACCCTGTCTGACTTCCTGAACCCCCGAACTACGGTACTAAAGCTTCCTTTCCCGAGAATTTCCTTTGGCTGGATGACAAACTTGTCAAATTCTGGTATTTTTATTTATTTTGGTGGCTAAATCATAAACATGATCTTTAGAGTATACTTTTTCTTTGTTTTATAATTTATATATAAAAATATGGATTAATATAATATATTATTTGTAAATCAAGGAACAAATGCAGTAAAGTTTTATAAAACCACTTTAAGAATATTATGAAAGGGTTAGTTAACCCGATATTCCTTCTGTCAGTGGGTTCCTTATGCATAAACATCAAAAATTAGCAGATGGAATTTTTTTTTAAGGAACCCACTGACAGAAGGAATGTTGGGTTAAATAGGAGGGAACTCCATATGATATTTGTTTTTATATTTTTTACTTATATTACTTATATTATTTATTTGTTTGTGTAATTTAGAAATTATTTATATATAAAAAACATCATAACACCAATATTGTTCTCAAATCTAAAAATAACAAAATAACTCAAAACAATAAAATAAATTAAAAATATACATAATCTTTATAAAAAAGTTAAATCATGTAAAAACAAAAATGGCTCAACAATCTTACGATGACCTCGTCCAAAGCGAAATTCCTATTGATGTTAGATACCGATGCGTTTTTTAGTTGAAGAACATTGCCACTCAGTAAGCTGTAGAGCTCATGGTCAAGTCATTTCCTCACCTTGGCTCCTCTGAGCTTCTCAAACATGAACTTGTCTACACTCTGGGACAACTTGATCCAAAGTTCTTTCCTTCGATAAGGCAGTTCCTTTATGCCAGAGTCGATGACTCGAAGTAGCAACAACTCGTGAGACACGAAGCTGCCGAAGCCATCGCCAACTACTTTGACTCTGAGGCCAAGTAACTGCTTCGAGCGAACCTTAAATCTGGAGTATAGTATTTGGATATGACTTGCTAACTCGCTCTCCACAAGATTTAATAAACTTAAAC
The DNA here is from genome assembly GCA_022606495.2 of Halesus radiatus. NCBI lineage: Eukaryota > Metazoa > Arthropoda > Insecta > Trichoptera > Limnephilidae > Halesus > Halesus radiatus. Next base: position 1,864 of record JAHDVE020001695.1, on the reverse strand, counting down.
AAAGGCCAAATACGGACTGCTTTATTATGGAACAAGAGAACCTGTGGCCCATTTCATATTCTCAAATATTAGGAAAAAAGAAACGCATGTAAAAAGGTCAAAGAAATCCAGCCGAAGTCGAACAAACAGAAAAATATGATTTTCGACCCTGACTGTTACGAAAGGTTCTTTTGATTAAGACAAATACACAAGAGCTGAATATTCTTTTTTACTTTATTAACAAATATGAATTAAATTTGATCAAGATGTTACATTACTTCTCAATATTTAATTATGATTCTCACAAAATTTGAAAATAATAGCGTCAGAAAGAATAACTAAAAGCATGAGTGGTCAGCAAAACACTCAGTTGTAAACGCCAAACATCTTCCTTCTGTTTTTTCATCAAGGCCCAGCCCTTTCGACTACATCTGTTCTTTTGCTCATAAATAGTATTTTAAAGATTTTATTTAATATTAATTTGGCTTCTCCGTCCCCTACAATGCAAACTACTTTCCTGAGAGTGCGATTGGCTTAGTTGAGGCAAAATTTATAAGCTCCGGAATCCGTAGAGGTCTTGGCTACTTCGTTAATAAAAATGTCGTTTTTACCGATGCTTCGTTACTGTACAATCTCGAGAAGAAATAATAGCCTATGTTCGTTAGTTTCAGAACTAACCTGAACAAAACTAGCTAGTATGGCAACGGAAATCATCAAGTTCAACGATTCTATGCTTCCAGAAACTATATGAAGAAAAGAGGAACAAATTTAGGAGCAATTTTGGTTGAGAATTAGTCAACAAATTGTATTCCAAATCAATGGGTTGAACAACGCAGCAATAATATATTAGGTTAAAAAAACGTAGCAATATGTGTTTACAATCAAACGCGTGATACTCTGATTTTTCTGAAATGCAGTTGTAAAATGGAAATTTATAAATCTGAGTTTAGCTATACTATTGCATCTTCAAGTTTAAAACGCATCGAGGCAATGAAGTCAGATTAATTAGTTTATGAAGGAGGTGCTGTACTCGGACTTCATAGAGGAGGTTGGATATGTCTTGGAAGAAACAAAACTACAGATTTCACTACCGGCGACGGAATTATGATTTGCGATTTAAGCTATTAATAAATTAACAAATAAATGACTCAGAAACTCTTAAATGAAAATAAATTAACGATCAGAATTTAGCAACTAAAGCCTAAGATGTAAGAAATAGAAAGTTAAATTGTTTCAAGAGTCGTGAAGTGGACTAGTGAAAGTCCACAAAATACCAGTCTCGTTCTGAGTATTGTTCCGAATTAAAATATAAATATTCTAACTACTCAAAATATTTTTTCATATATATTGATGTATTTGCAGGTTCAAAACATTATTCATTAAGGTTTTTCAGCCAAATCATGAGATCAGAACTTTCATCTATAACAGATCTTAATTTTTTCGCCAAATCTCTTTGCGACATTGATGAAACTATTCGATTATAACAGTGGAGCTCATTAAATACCCTCAACCTATGTACACTTTAATTACTAACTCATTTTTTACATTACCAAAATTATATACATATTTTACTTAATTACCAGCTTATAATCGTCTGAGCAGTGCATCAGTGCAAAGGATTTTGAATACCAAATGGCCGAGGCTGTAGAAATTAATATTAACTCATTCAAACATAACCAATCGATGTTCAGAATACTTCGTGACCTCTGATATAGTTTCCTTAAAATTATTGGATTTACGGCAAAACAATTGTCCGCATATCCTTAACGGGTTATGTAAAGCTCGATACCCTTTGCTAAATTAACTTAACTTGACGCTTACCCAAATTCCCGTTCAACAAGCAATATTTCAATTGGTGATGAATCAGTCTTTTCCTCGACTTTCC
>JAHDVE020001694.1:0-74187 GCA_022606495.2 Halesus radiatus | reverse complement strand
TATAATTTATATTTAGTCATATTTTGCACCACTGACGTTGTTCACAGTGCGACTTATAGCTACAGCTCTGTACTAAAATTTGCATGTAATTTTGCGAAATAACTAAAGTTCTGATAAATACTGTCACTTGTTTGGAACTTCTCAATATGACACCAATGTCTCCTATAGCGGAAGCAATTTTCCTAACAAGCCTTCCATTGAAATACTCGGTGTAACCTTAAGCTATTTAATGGATCGTTTCTACGACTCGTTCAAGTGTTCAACAGCTCGACTGAATTGCGCCCTCTGTGTTTCCTCCTTCATAAAACATGGGTCATTTTAAGACCCAGATTCAATCCTTCCTTTCCTCAATAAGACCCTCCACACAGCATCTCTAAAGCTGTCAGTACACGTTGGGCTGACATGTTGGCCCAACGTGCTGGCCCAATGTATACAGGACCACTTGGCAAATATATTGCAATGCGTTAGCCACCAACGTTGGCAGACAGTGTCAGTTTTTCATGCACATATCAAAGGAGCTTGGAGCCAACAGCGTTCACACATTGACCTCATGTTCGATTTCTATGAATAGTCAGCATCCACCATCTTCTTTTTCGCCATTTTTATGGTCACTCTTCTTTGGTGCACATTAAGGTAATATGTAAAACATGCTGAACAAATAAATTGCAGCGGCTGCGATAGTTTTCACATCCATCTTGATCAAATTACCAATGCAGAATTGGCCCTGCACATTGCCCAAACATTGATCCAACACACTGGTCCAACATGTAAACAATGTCCTATTTTTGGCTAGCGCATTGGCCCAACATTGGCCCAAGGTATACTGGCAGCTTAAAGATGACATAGGCCCATAGGGAAATGTTATACAACATCAGCAAAAATGCATAATTTTATTAAAGTATGTGTATTTCTAGATATGTATTGTAGTGTGATATCAATAATGATTGGTGTGTGTTTTATATTATTTTCACAGAAAACTCTGACTTGTTGAAGGATATGTGACAATACAATATGGCCCACGACCTTGTGTACTACACTAAGTTCCCCGAACGGGGCAACTACGGCCACCTCTTCCATAATGCATTTCTGGAGTTCAAGGAGGAAAGGTACTTGGCCCGATTGCTTATATTGCAATATCGTATATTGGTATATCTCAGTAAGCGTGTGAGTGTAATATGGTTGTGTTTTAGTAGGAGGATCAAGCTGCCGTCGGGGCGGTCCAACCTGCTGGAGGAGCCGCCCAGCATTGCACGTAACCCGTCCCACTTCGCAGTGTTGGCGGCGGTGCGGGAATCAGTGCTCACCAAGTGGAGCACTTATTTCCACACATTGCTGGATGCTTCTGGAGAAGACAGCGACGCCGAGGAACCCATTCCGGTCAAAAAACCCGAGCTGCTACCTAAGGTGGGTTCCAGTCAGCTGTGATACCATACTTACTATTATTACGCTAACTCTCCTAGGACGCTGATCTAATATGATTTCACTTGCAGGTTGTCAACATCGGACTCGTCTCCCTGTTTTCGCTAATCTCCGAAGTTGGAACAACTAATCCTGGAATATGCCAAAAGGCACTTTCTTCCTTGCTAGAGATTCTCGAGGGGTACAAGCCAGAGGATCTAGCCAAGGAACCCTCGGAGGTAATTCATCATCATCTTTTCTGCAAATAGTAAAGTAAGTAAATAAAATGTATTCAATTTACTCACCATTAACTTATTTCAGGTAATGGAGAGCCTGTTTGGCCTCCTATTGCAGTTGAGTGACTTGCGCAAGCACGACGCAGTGGCTGCCGTGGCAAGTTCATGTCTCTTATCGCTTTCTATCTCGCGCAGTAACACCACACAACTGCTCACCGCTATCTGCCAGTCCATCATGGCCAGGGACATCACAATCAAGGTACCGTCAGATCCAACTATTGATAACCGTAGTTTTAGGTGTTTCAAACTCGATCATATTTAACACGCATCAAATCGACGATCAGAGCCATAATTGTGATGATATGCTGAAAACCATAAAAACATCACCATAATGCTTAACAACTGACCAAAAACGAAAAAGTTTAACGGGAACTGTTCAAATGTCAAATATTCATAATGGTTCAACACCATGTCGATATGATGGTCATCAATGTGATGGAGTATGAAATATCCCAACCTTAGTATTATATAGTTTATGTACACATTTCATCTAAATAATCATGTTTATGCTGGTCATCTACCATTCTAGATACCAAAAAACATGAAGACATTCCAACGACTGGCCCAAAATTACATCCTGGGCACGGCCTCCTTCCGCTACTGGCTCTGCTGTGGCGTGACAGAGGACAGTCGCGCCTTCTCCTTTGCCGTGCCGCAGGTCCCGACCGAGGACTCAGACTCACCCTCCAGCCCCGTCATATATGACCTGCAGTCCGACGGCAACTACCTTTACTTCCACACCTCCTCTGGCCTCCTCAAGGTGGGCACCGGCTTTGGGTTCACCGTCATGGGATACCTCTACTGCCACAACCCTCACACCTTTGGGGACGACCCGCGGGTGCGAATTATGCACCACAAGGTAAGTTCATCGCCATGAGAGCTCCGCTGTCACCTATCTTTCTGTCGCATGTGTCATAGGAGAAAAAGGGATAGGTTACAACGGAGCTTCAGCTGCATGCCTGTACATAACATGACTCCCATGGCCTACATAGACCATTATTCAATTGATTCAACATGTTACATTACACTTTCAGAATACGCTATATGCCTACATTAAGGAGCAGTCCTTATGGTTTATTGTGTCAAAACAGAAATTGACTGCCGATGTTTTCCATCTGGATTGGAAAGCCATTGACCTTAACTATGTCAATATGTTCGCTGACTCCCATCATATGGGGGTTATCTGCCCTACAGAAGAGGTATGAACAAATTTTATTATTTAATTATCTGTCTATTTTATGAATCTACCTATTTTAAATATAGCAGAGTTGGTATTGCCGCACCCACCCAGTCCTGCTGGATTGAAAGAATATTTATAAATAAAAAGATTGGCACACAAATGAAGCCAGGTACACCGACAGTGAAATGCAACCATATTTATATATCTCATTCCAACTATGGTTACATTCCCCAATATGACGGCCTCCATGGTTGAGTGTTTATGATGCTCGGTTATGAATCTGGAGGTCGTGGGTTTCAAATCCAGGCTTGCGCAAGTAAATTTTATTTGCTTAATTTGTGTTATTTCAGAACTTATTCATTTAAAATAATATATTGCGGCACATTCCAGAGTGGTAGATACTTGCAGTATCGCCCTGGTGAAAGTCCACCGTTCAAATCGAAACTCTGCTTGAAATGGCTTTAGCTGTGTTTGGCGACCAGATCTGAATAGCCAGGTACTCCCCCACCTTCCTTTTCCCCACATCTCCTTCCCCCTTCCCCACATCTCCTTCCCCCTTCCCCACAACCTTCAGCCTCACAACATACCCAAATTGGGGATGCCATAGTCTAACTGGCTCCCGACCGTTGGGAGCAGTTGGGACTCTCGTGAGGTACTAACATTTACAGTCTTGGTAACGAATATTTAAACATGGATATATTTGACAAAAAATTTAACTTGGCAAACTTCATATAAATTATTGTTAACTACACTTTTTAACATTCATTACATAGATATTGGCAGAATACCTAATTTTGTTGTTTTTGTTTTCCGTTTCCTGTATTTTGTGTTTAACTCTTGTGCATTTTTTTTATTATTTCTCATGTTTAAGACAAACGCATTCGTTCGCTTTCCTGCAATTTCAGAATTTAATTGGCAGTCGTGTGTCTCTTTCTATCATAAGGGAGCGTGAGGCGAGGGGTGGAGACTCTCCACCCATACTGTCATAGTAACTAGAGAGGTTTTAGTTGTCGGCATGTCCGCATTGCGAGTGGACGCTTAATGATAGACGTATGAAACGGAAAAAACGTTTCACGCGTCTATATATTTGCATAAAGTCTATTAGCCACGATTCCAAAGAGTATTTATTATTCATATTGTTTAAATTATCTAACCTTATATTATATTAGATTATAAGTTGAATACTAGTTTATTCTAAAAGTATTTGACTTATTGAACAACTTTCACCATTACAAAACATTTGAATTACTAACCAATCCAAATCCAACAAACAAAAACGAATACTGCTTTTGGAAAAAGATTTTTTTCTTCATTTAATTGGGACTTGTACCCGCTTAGCCTTCGCTACGGGGTTACTATCAGGCAGTGGCGGCTCGTGACTTTTGAGTGAGCTAGAGTGCTAAGATTGAAGGGGAACGGCTGCGGTGCCTGTTTCATACAAAACTGAATTTTGGATTGGAGGCCAATATACCCATCCAAACGGAATGATCTATGTTTTTTAATTAAAGGTGTAGTAAATATCTAGTACGGATGAGAAGTATTTTATTTATTTTTGTTTTAATTTTTTAAGTATGTGCCATGAAAAAAAATCAATTTTCATAATTTTGGAGGCAGCTTAGAAAATTATTTGTGGGTTTATCGTATTTTTTAAAAGATATATCTCATTTGCTATGTAAATATGATTACATAAATAAAAATATAAAAATTAAACATTTAAAAAAAAAAAAGGTTTTTTCGGGTCGATATTTTAAATTCTGTATGGCATATTTGTGTTCCACCGTAAATTGGTTGTTTTTAATTTAATTTAAAGTCCACCATAATATTATTTTCATATTTTAAAAATAAATTAATTTTATATTTCATTATATTTTCAAAGCAGATGTGTTAAAACTTTTTTTTAAATCAATTGTTAAAGATGAGCATTAAACAATGTTGGGTTCAAATGATCCCAGGTAGGAAAATCCGATTTTTGTGAAAATGACAGTATTGTACTATCCTTTAAATGTCTTATCTATTTCATATTGCTTATAGAAAAAAGTAGTATTGAAACGGTTAAAGTACTCGGCAGCAATATTGTCGAAACCAACAGCCTTACCATTCTTCATACATTTAACTGATTTTTTTAATTTCATCCACGCTGATTTTTTAAACATTTACCTCATCGTCATTCATACTTGACTCGTCACTGGAATCACTATCACTCGGGTTGCTTTCATTACCTTAGCATTCAGTCTGATCTCTACACAATTTTCATACTTTCTTCTTACATTATCATTTTATAGTTTTTCTATTTTGACTCTAGTTGGGGTCGACACCGTTTTCACATTAGATCGCCAGCCGTGGAAAAGGTTTACTCTCGACACAACCAGGAAATGGTCGGTTTCTACCTCAGCCCCTCTGAAAACTCCCGTGTCTGGGGTGACGGCTCTCAACCTAGAGTCAATTACTACAAAATCAATCATTGACCTCTCATTTCCTCTTCCCCACGTATATTGGTGGATACCTTTATGATTGAAAAAGGCATTCGATACAAGCAGGTTCCACTCTAAACATACTTCAAGCATTCTGTTTCCATTGTCATTCGTTCTTTTATCCCCAAATAAACCTATGGCTGGCTCAAAACCATCCCTTCTAACTCCCCCCCACCCATTCAAATCCCCTACCATTATAATCCTTTCTTTCATATTTTTTTAATCTCATCACATCGATCACACCACTTCAAAAATCATCTTTCACTTCATCGCTTTCGGATTTGACTTACCCAACTATATAGGGTCTTACTCAAATAATTTATAATATACGAGGTCTGTTCAAAAGGAAAGGTGAATTTTGAATTTTCGCGGGCTGTGTACATTCGATTATCGATTTTTTTTTTGTTATGTTGGTACACATATGTTTATAATATGTTAGCATTATCAGCCATTTTGGATTAGTGGTTTGTTTTTGACCACTTGAAAGGTTAGGCATGTTTTTGTGTTCCTCAATTTTTTACTTTTGAAAAATATAGTATTCCATTGGGATCATTGGGCCTTGGTTTCTACGTCATAACCATATACCCTCGTTTCATCACCAGTTATGACCCTTTTGAGCAAATCTGGATCGTCGTTGACGTCATTCAACAACTCCTGAGCGATACTAATGCGACGTTGCTTTTGCTCAAAATTTAGCAATTTCGGAACAATCTTCGCTGCCACACGTTTCATGCCCAAAACATCCGAGAAAATTGCATGTCATGAGCCGATTGGTATGCCAACATCCTCTGCAACTTCCCTAATAGTGATTCGACGATTTTCCAAAACCATTTTCTTCTCTGTTTCGGTGTTTTCTTCGTTTGTTGACGTGGTTGCAACTCCAGGACGCTCATCGTCATTCGGCCTTCTGTAAAGCGCTTGTACCACTTATAAACACTTTTTTGAGACTAAGTAGACTCGCCGAATGCCACAGTCAACATTTTAAGTGCGTTGGAGCACTTTATTCCATTTTTAACGCAAAATTTAATACATATTCTTTGATCCATTTTTTTCAAAAGTAAAAAATCGAAGAACACTCAAAAACGTGACTAACCTTTCCAATTGTCAAAAACAAACCACTAATTCAAAATGGCTGAAAATGCTAACATATGATAAACATATGTGTACCAACATAACAAAAAAAAAAATCGATAATCGAATGTACACAGCCCGCGAAAATTCAAAATTCACCTTTGCTTTTGAACAGACCTCGTATGTGGGTTACCGACATACCGACATATGCGCCCTTGGGGTGACACAAAAACGACGGTATACAAATCATCTCGAACATTTGCGAACAATTAACAACCTATAATAAATGTTGTTCTACATCTAAGGCTGCGTATAGACATGCGAGCCGAACCACAAACACGAAAACTGCACATTTTCGATTTAAAATTTGTGAAGGAACGACAAAATGATTTTCTAAGCCAATATGTTTAGTGCAAAATGTGCAAGAAAATAGAGTATGTACACTCCGAAGACCCGAAACTGAAAGTGTCTGTAAATACTGCTGTCGTCGAAGGAGTAATATGTACAGGAAATGAAAATTCACAATGGTGTAAAATTTGTGGTGTATTAAATATGCCAAATATGGGTCATTCAACTTACACGAACATAGAACAATATTTCTATACTTGAAACTGACTATCCATGGTGGAATTGCATTATAATAATATAATAAAACACGCATAAAACTTAATTCCACCTTTATTTTATTTTACCGTAACCGGTTTCAGCTTGTAAAAGCCATCTTCAGACTGGAACTGGTAAAAACGGCGCTATACAAATCATCTGATTATTATTATTATGAATTATTTTACTAGAACTCTATGTAGGTAAGCAGTTATAAATTTTTCACTGTATATGCCTTTAATTAAAATTCAATTTTCGAATAAATTGTTAACAATGAATTTAATTGATGTACTTACGTAAATCGAATACTTTGAATAAAATCAAAAATTATAGGTGCTTTAAATAGGTACCTATGTTAGGTACCAAATTTGATGTTTTTTCTTAAACAAAATTCAATTTTCAAATAAACTCTTTAACTGAATAAATTTTTACCGACAGTTTGATTGTTTTCGTGTATGTACGCATGACAGAATTGAATTTAATTTTTATATATCAGAATTGCACAGTACATTTTATATGCGTACAAAAATATATTATTAGAATATTGTAAATTGACAACTCCATGAATACTCGACGAAAATCCAAAAAGGTCGTAATATCTAACTACGACCGCCTTTATATATAGCCCGCCTTTAAAAAATCCCAAGCAAGGCCGGGCACACATCAGCTAGTCCGTAATAAATAAGAATCATCCACGCGAGCTGAATTTATCACACATCACAAATACCTACCTACTGTGTGTTGATGTAGTATGATGATTTACTTACGAGTATATGTATTTGTTGGCGAGCAGCTATAGCGATACGATCCCTGTTCCCCGTACCCGATTCCGATTCCACTTTCCCGCCGCTAACAAAAAAGTGCGAGAGCGACGTAAACAAAAAAATAGGTGAAATTAAACTTGAATTTGTTGCTAACTAAATAGTAAATTTTGACGCAAATTAAACTATTTTCAGCAGTCATTAAAATTTTATTGTATACTTCATCATATTCCTGAGGTAGTATGATGGAAATTTTTTTCAAAAATAATATACATTTAGTCACAAATATTTTCCAATCAATTATGACACCCAAACAACAAGCAAGAAAAGTTGCAGCTAAAAATATGAATAATTTGTCATCTTTTGTGGCTTATATTATCTAAATTAAAATTAAAATAAAATACTGTTCATCCTTACTAGATATTTACTATCCTTTTGATAAAAAAATATCTCATTAAGTTTGGGTGGGTATTTGGCCTCTAATCCATAAGTAAGTTTTATATGAAACAGCCCGCGCAGCCGTTCCTCTTAAAGTGTTGTAACTTTTCAAAAAATACATTGTTATGTAAAACCCCTCTGGGTGTTTAAATATAATACAAATAAAATTGATAAAAAAATTGCCAACCCGAGTTTTTGCAAAACTTCACAGAAATTTGCGATGACTGCTTTAACAGAGTGTATACTATAATGTCCGCTTCATTCAAAAGAATGGTAATCATCTTACAGAGTCCTTTTGTGTTGCAGGGAGGAATGGTGCTGAAATTGTGCCAGGTGGTTGGTGAGAGCCGCGAGCAGCGCGAAGTGGTAGTGCAGCGCAAGGTGCTGCTGAACCTGTGGCAGCACTCCTGCTACAGCCTGGGCGGCCCCGAGCAAGCGACCCAGAGCGCTGTGGTGCTCACGGCGGCCGGCGCTGAGGACGAGCCCATGGGCATTACGGCCGGACAGGACTTCACGCTAATCCGCATGTCATCCGGCAGAGTTAGTTCAGCATTCAAATACATGACCATTTATTTATATTTCCATTACCTTCTTATACTCCTTATCCAAAAGCTCTTCTGTTTTCAATTGAAACAACCATTCATTGAGACAAACTGATCTAGGCATACCCGTGTCGTTTATTGCCACATTTTCCCAAAAGTGACATCTCAAGACAGATATCTTTTTCAGGTGTTTTACAATGGGACCGCTAATAATGTGGCATTTAAGACCAACTGGCATCACGTGTGCAAGTGGAAGCAGCTGGTATTGGCTAAAGGCACAAAGGTTGTGGAAGTTGCAGTGGGGCACGAAGGGCAGCATGCTCTATTTCTCACAGATGACGGCAAGCCTCTATTCTCGGGGGTGGCCCGACGCGGTGAGGATGGCGAAGCACCAAAGGCCCGTCGCCAACCCAAGCCGCTACGCAACAAAAAGTTCTCCAAGGTAAAACTAAATCTATTATATCGACGGTTCCAACGAGCATTGTCGAATGTGTAAATGGCAACTTTGCATAAGAGCTATAGTAGTCGCAATATTATGTTTTTCCAATGAAATAAATAGAGTTTATACAAAATATCAAAAACAACACTATATTTCTTCACCTTGTAAACAATAAAAATGTAGACGTGAAACTTCTAAACACGTAGAAATGAAACTTTAAACAGCTTTAATAAGAAGTTAACATTTTCACATCCGACATCATTAGGACCGTCGATATTTTAAGCATGAAAATGAATTACGATAAAGCTGAGAAAAATAGATGGAGAGACTGTGTGACAAGAGTCTGAGATTATATTGGATCTAGCTCACCGAACATGAGAGGGACTCCTCAAGTTCTTACTGATGGTTTGTTTTGTAAATTGTCAACTCTGTCTGTTTCAGCTGGAACACCATGAAGTCATTACGGCGGTTGCTTGCAACTATGGTTCCTCGGCGCTCGTTACCAAGAAGGGGCAACTCTTCATGTTCGGGAAGGACACACAACACTGTGACGCAACTGGGCTGGTCAGGGGAATGACTCACATCGTTGTCACCAAGGTAGGTCATACCAAAATATTGACCAATATCATCCTGAATCTTGCTGACTTGTCTTGTGTAACTGTCAATGATTTACCATGAGAGTATTGAGAATTGATTGGATAATTTTGTTACAGGTGGCTTTAGGCAAGGCACACACAGTGTTGCTGACCAAAGATGGTGGAGTCTACACCTTTGGAATAAACAACAAAGGACAGTGTGGACGCTTCTCCAACCTCTCTCGTAAGTATTCCCCAAAATAAACAACATTTGCTTTTTTTTAAATATAAATAACCTCAGACCAATTTACTATTTTTTATCTTATCTGAAATACCTTTAATCCAGTATTTTACAACTATATAAAGCCACGGGAACCAGATAAATTGACTTTAAACTTTTTTTCATTTTTTCACAGGAATATCAAAGATGTGTTTTCCTGAAAACCACAAGTGGAAACAAGATCTGTGCATGATATGTACTCAGTGCCTCAAGTGCACTGGCTTCCTGGGGAAATGTCAAAGTCAGCACAACAAGTTTGAACCGGGACAGTGAGTACTCTCTCTTAATAGTAATATAAATTTATTCAACTATCATTTTCACAGCATACCAGAGTACCTGAGAGTGATATTGTACGTAAAATAAATAATGACATATATATGTGTGTTGCAGGGTATGTGGCTGTGGAGAAGGAGACAGCGGATGCGAGGTATGCGGCGTATGCCGCTCTTGTGCTGAGCCACCGTCATGTGCGCCCTCGACCTCACGCAGTAAGTTACCACCGTGTCCTTACAACCTCTGCTTAGTAATAAATCTCTGGAATATACTAGTAATGTATGCCTTGCCTTTCAGCTCCTCCAAAGCGTGCCAGAAAGAGCAGCCAGGGAAACGGGATTGGTGTGAGAAGCCAGTTATACTCCGAGGCAAGAAAGGCAGCCGAGGACGGGGAGCCTGCAGACAGCTCCGCCCAGCGAGCCAGCTGTCTGCCTCCCGCTCAGCTGGACCTGGCTGGCAACAAGATGGTACAAGTGGCCTGCGGACTTCACCACTCCGTGCTGCTCTCAACCTCCGGCGAGGTGTTCACGTTCGGCTCCAACCAGCACGGCCAGCTCGGGACTGGCGATAACAACCCTCGTAGTTGCCTAGTGAAAATGAAGGTGCCCCTAGCACTGCAGGTGGCCGCTGGCTCCAACCACACGGTGGTGCTAACGCACAACGGAGAGGTCTTCACTGTGGGAAGCAACAATGTGAGTAGGCTTTACTATAATGGCTTATCCAATCAAATGAAAGATATCTTTTTCTAATCTTACTCAACTGAAGTAAATGAAAGTGTTGATTGATTTTTGGGGGTAACAAGCCGTGTTACTCCCAAAACTCCGCCTACTTGAGCCATCATTTCGGACAGCCTTGCAGTGTCCATCATCGCATCTACCCCGATGATGAACACTGCTAGGTTGTACGAAACATTGGTTCAAGTATGATGATTAAGCACAACATGGCTTATTATCCCAAAAAATCAATCAATGACCATGAGAATCTTTTGACCATTTCTAACTTTAATGAGTTTAATATTATTTGTAACGCAATATGAATTGTAGCGAGGCCAACTGGGTCGGGACTCGGATAGCGTGGTGCCATCGCCGGTGGTGCATTTGGGGCCTGCCAGCGGCTGTCGGGCCAAGTGGGTGGGAGCCTCGGCAGACGAAACATTCATCAAGTTGGACCAAGCCGTCATCAACACCCAACTGCTGCAATCCTCCTACATCACAGGAGACCGGCATTGTTTGTGTGAGTTGTATTTATTTAATCTTAAATTTAAAAAACATTAGCCACTCATCTTGCCAGGACAAGTGACAGTGATCCTGTGTTGAGATGAGCGGCTTTACAATTTTAGTGAAATGATATATTATAATCTATATTTTTTTTTGTTTTAAAAACACCATAGTTATTCAGACTATAAACAACTATAAAATCTACAGTAAATCTTTAAGTTGGGCACTACATTTATAGATTACAACAATAATAATTTCATTGTAACCCAAATAACTATCATAAATTATCTGTGTTCCAATTAGCCACAATCATAGGGTGACCATATTTTTGTTACCAAGAAGTAGTGAGTAAATAATAATAGGTAAATAATAATAAGTAAATAATAATCAGTAAATAGTTATAAGTAAATAATAATGCATGAATAAAAATAAGTAAATATTAATAAGTTAATAATAATAAATAAATAATAAAAATTAAATAATAATCATTAAATAGTAATAAGCATATAGTATTAAGTAAATATTAATAAATAGTATTAATACACGCATATATGCAATATGTATATAACCACAAGATTTACATAATATAAACTGTCTGTTTCAGTTATTATCCCGAATGAAGAGCAAGACACCTACAAGCAGTTAATGATCAACAAGAAAGATGGAAAATCAGAAACCTTTAACAAGAGAAAACACATCAATTTTGCAAAAAGTCAGCTATGCTTGGACTCAGCCTACGATGTCATGTGGCAATATGACAAAAACAAAGAATCTGTCATCTGTCACCATTTGTTAATTTCCAACAGCTTGAACTATTCATATTGTAGTGTAAATTTGCCTACAATATATTTTCAACCTTTCCATATGGAGGTCATGCCTGTAACTAAAAAGATAAATATCATGAATTCGGAGTTGTCTCTGCCGAAGGACGAACACAGTTACGATGACAAGGATCATGCTGCTCTCAATATGCTGGCGTGCTTGGAAAATATATTTGTCTCGGATAGGCTGAGGTTAGTGCATATGTATAACTTTTCACCCAGGCGGTATTCAATTGGAGAGTGCTCCGCTAAACTTGATGTGCCTTTGCATTTCAGCTTCGTTATGTTTGACGACCAGAGCGCCCCAGAGCCGGCCATGGAGCCAAAGCTCCCCGAGGAGGACTTCCTCTTTGTTAATCGCTTCCAAGATCTGGGCAGTGGCTGGGGTTACGGAGACACCAACATCGAAGCCATTCGCTTCACTGTGGATGCGGACATTATCTTAGGTGAACTATAACTACCCTCTCAATATTATAATATGCCACATATATAACTACAACTGCATTCTCAATGCTAATAATTCTCAGGTGGCTTGGGTCTTTACGGTGGTCGTGGAGAGTATGTGGCTAAGATCAAGCTCTTTGACATTGGCTTTGATGGAGGTGAAGTCGAAGGTGATGGTGAATTACTGGCTGAAAGTGAGGAGATCACTTTTCAATGTCCTTCAAAGAGTGTGTACAAAATTTTCTTTGACAACCCGTTGAAGCTGAAGGTTAGTTTTTTTTTTAATATATATATATATAAAGTCCATATGTATGTCCATAACTACAATCATAAATATCCCAAATATACAGATACATACCTAAAAAGCAACTTGATTTTGTAGGCAACTCGGTGGTATGTGGCCTGGGCCCAAGTGAACGGGCCTTCATCTGATTGTGGTCACTCGGGCATGCGTCGTCTGCTGTCACACGGCAACACCTTCAACTACAAGATCTCCAAGAAGTCTACCAACGGGACTGACGTCAGCGGGGGGCAGATTCCATACTTGCTATTCAAGAAGAACTCGGGGACGCAGCCAACATCTGAAGTGAATGTGGATAGTGACCCTCCGCAGTACTTGTCCCGGTACTTTGCCACTGAAATCACCAGGGAAGGTTTCGACCAACTGCGAGACCTATTCCAATGGAGTTTTGATGAATTTGTCTATAGAATCGACTACTACATCCACGCTGACGCAAACCTGAACCTCATATTCTTTCAAAAGAAGATGGAAAAATACACCCTAATATGTCTGTATGCCCTACGGCTCATAAAAGAATACATTCTGTATTTATACCCATTGAGAGTGAAAAGGTGTCCCGAGAATGAATCTGAAGATATAATTATTGGAATATACGAAATTAAGACGGCCATGATTCAGTTCTTGGCCAAAAGTCGGCCAAGGTATCTTCATGAAGGCCTAGATTACCCGCGCACAATAATTGCCTCAGTTTATTGGGACAGAATATTTGATGAAGCCCACCTTACATTTGAAGCCGTCTTCCATGTGTTCTTTCCGACATCTACCATGAAGTGGAGGATCTTGTGTGATGTACTGGCCAATGTCCAGGTAAAATACAGTTCTGTTCTTATTGCTTGGCTTTAATATGTATTTTTTATATGGTGACTTAAAAATGTGTTTTATTTTGTTTAGGCTGGCGTATGCAAGGAAAGAGAGCTTCTCGTAAGTGGTGTGTTAGCAGCTCTGTGCAATCACGCATCACTAAAGTATGTCTTCCCATTCACACATCGCTTCGAACAGCAGAATCCTCTTTACATCAAGAAATACCAGTTACTCGCAGAGAAGATGCAAACATTGTCAGAAGTAAGGTTTCATGAGCTTTCATTAATACATATCTTGTACTTACACCACCTTAACCACAACTTGTACTTAACTCGACAAATATGACAATTGCCTTTTTGTAACGTGATAATATATTATAACACATTGCTTTGTTTCCATCCGCTCTAGGAAGGGAAGCCACCTCCCCTAAAGATGGAACTGAAAGAAGCTGTGGACCTGATACTGGACCTGGCCATAACCCCCTTGATGGGTTTCGTTGATCTTGGACCCCCGCCACAGAATACCAAGCGGGCCATCACCAATGCCTGTCTGTTGCTCACACAACTGCTGGCCGAGCTGACCTATGCATCTAATAACGTGGATGTGAGTTGTACACTAATTTAAAAATAAATAGTTCCTCTCTGAGCTCAAACGTGGATCAGTTCATGATCAAGTTCAGATCCAGAGGAAGATCACCGATGCGTAGGACTGATCAAGTATTACAGGTGTCCGGAGCATCGGTGTCTGCAGCTCTCCATGCGGCGCAGTAGAGGAGCCTGGTCATCAAGTCATTTGGAGTCAGAATCACAACCCTCAGCAATGAGCCAATGACTCAAGAAAATGTTCCTCTCTAGCTGAATGCTCGTCCCGTCAAAATAGTCATCTTTCAAACTCTTCTTTGCTAATTTGAAGAATGAGGTTTTCTGTGCTGGTTTTCATCTATTATGGCAATTGTTTCAATTCAGATTGATTGATTCCCTTTCTAATACATGACTTAATATTCCTCAGGACATGACCAACTGTCCTTACCTCTGCACGCCATCGCGGTTCCTCCTGTTCAACCCTATCTGCTCCTGGCAAACCTCCAAGAGGTACCCAGATGCCATCACCTTCACTGTGGACCGCCCGGGAGTGTATGTGGTCGGGGTGACCTTATACGCCGGTGCCGGAGATCTCAACTACGAGGTTGAAATCCTGTGTGACGTAAGTGACATGTTTTAATTTTTTCTTATGCATGCCACTGTTTAACTGATTATTCATTTTAATACTAACATATTTTATTACTTTTTAGTATTCCCCTTCGAGCAAACGAATGTTTCCCGAGTGGACAAGCTTAGAATCCACCAAAGGGATCTTCAATGCCCACCTGAGTGACATAATTGAAGTAAAGTTTGTACGCCCTATACCCATTAAGGTAAAGACAAAAAGATGTTTAATATTGCATTTTAAATGTTCATTTTTACATAAAAAATTTTGAAACAATCATCCTTACCTTTTTTGTAGACTAACTTGAGATACGCAATAAGGTTCTGGAATCTAGGAGCTCCAACTAAGAATGGGGACCAGGGAATCTCTAGTGTGAAGGGTCCAGACGGAACTGTCTTCAATTTCACACGTAGTGGCCTCTCCCAAAATGGTACAAACGTATCGCAAGGCCAAATTCCCTCATTGCTCTACTTCAGGTACATAGCCCATTGTATTTAATAAATAGTTGAATATCAGGTATCCACTTGAATAAAATACTTTACTTCAACGTGTTAAATGTTGCAGCCAACTAAACGGATTATACTGATGTTCATATATTATTGTTTTCAGGAGCAGAGACAACTATCTGCCTGCAGGGGGCAATGCTGATGAAGACGTGAAAATCACCCACCGTGACACTCTGAAGGTGGCATGCCAGATCTTGCAGAGGTGCTCTTTCTTACTGCAAGATTTACGCGCAGCCCTGACACCCAATGTGCTACTATTCGATGGCATACAGAACTCTCCCTGCTTCACAACGCTGATTCCTTTGACGCTAGCTTACATGTCACAACTAAACGACCCAGAGGTGTGTATTAGGTTCTGCAGTATAATCAAATATTCTGCCACTAGCACAAGCAAGTATTCTTATGTGAAATAAATTGTTATTTCCAGAGTTGTGTAGAAACGCTCCTGCTCCTCAATGAGCTATTACCGTCCGTTACTGCACTAAATGTTGTTGAGCAGCAGCAGTCGAACAATGCCATCCAGCCTCATTGGAATACAACTACCACGCACTACTTTAAGGTGGAGAGTGAACATCCTTACAAGGCAGCTTCGATAACAAACCAAAAGTATGTAGTCCTGAACTCTGTGTGTAATATGCGTACATAATATAATATGTTATCATATGCTTCTGAATCCCTATGTTTTAACCATGGTTTGACAGATATATATCGTCATATGTATTAATGATATTTATAATTCAGTAGATGTCTTTGTTTTTACGGGATATTTCCGTGTTTCCCCATGTTTAGCTTTACTGGAATTCCCCATACATATAATATTTGCATAAAGTTTTTGCTCCCATCACCTTTTTGATATCTCCAATCCCTTCTTTATATCTGCTGTGTAAATATTACTGAAACTACAGGTAGAAGTGGTAGATTAGTGAAACTACATTACATTTGGAGCTGATTTTGCAGTATAACTTTTTTTATTTGAGCTTTTGTTTTCGAGTAAATCGAGTCCGAAGTTTGAATATTTTGGGTCAAATTTTTAAAAAATCGGTCACCACAGAGTTACCATTAGCTGTTTATTATCTTTTTAAATGCGACAAAGTGTAGAACCAGCTCCAAAAGATTTTTAACACTTATTGCCGAAAAAAAGGAAAAAGTGGTTAGATCAATTTTGTTGTTTTGTTTTTTTTAGTTATCTCTATGTGATGTAGATTCACACTTGCTTCACTAGTTTCCGAAAACCATGTACATCAGATAGGTATCAATATACATATATCTGATATTTTAATATTTATATCATGATATTTTCGAACATTGGATTTAACTTAGTTGTTCCTTAGGGTGGCATTTCCTGCCAGTGTGAGGTGGATGGTACTGGAACTGGACCCCCGCAGCGGCACCTCGCAGCCTGAAGACTCGCTCACCATCTTCATGCACGCCCGTGGAGACCTGATTCCCATCACCCCCGGCTTGGACAACTTTGTCCAATTCCACAACTCCAAGCGAAATAACCGCTACGTGGAACGCCGCTCTGAAACAGAATGGACTGACGACGATGGTTTTGTCTACTCTCCCACTGGAGATGTCTTTGAGCCACTTCTACATAAAATGTCCAATGTGTGAGTAAAATTCAACTGAATAACTTCATTCTTAATACTGACACAAATTCATATCCATTTATGTAGTCATATTTGGCCGCTTCTCAAAAAAGATGAGAATTCTGGTTTCACCTTTAGGTATCAAATAGCATATCAGAATGACTAACCTTAGTGGATTCGTAGCAATGATACATAGTCTTATAAATAAATAAGTCTATTTGTTACGAACTAATGACGCAATAACTAATAAATTTTTGTCATATTTACAGGAAAGCAGATTGGCCTCAGAAATCCTTCATAGTTCCGGGAAATACACTTCTCTTCTCAATGGAAACTGCCTCGGACTACATCAAGGATGATAACCTAAACAGGTGAATACTTTACGCCTAAAAGCCAGCACTCAAAAACGGCCCTAAACATCACTCCGTAATTTGCTAACTCAAGCAATACTGCAAATGATTTATATGTAAATTCTAGACGGGTAGTTAGAAAAACGTATAAGGTTTCAAAGGACAAAAATCCTTAAACCGTATTCTTTCAAATTCTATGAAATACATACCAAAATGTTTAAAAATTGGCGCTGTTTGAAAACCAGTGTAGGCAATTTTGATTGTTTTATCTAAAATTCCCGTATATATTTCGTATAGAATTTAAAAGGTTATAGTTTTATAATTTTTATCTTTTAAAACCTTATACATTTTCCTAACTACCCGTACAGAATTTACAAATAAACCATTCATAATATTTACTACGTTTGCATACTACCGTGTGTATTTTGGGGTGCTGACTGTTAAGTTACATTAAGTGATTGAAGTAAGGAGTCTCATTTGTAGGCATATGGATTTCAAACCTAGAGTGGGTATCGACTTAGGTTAATTTAATCAATGAATAGTATACCAGGCACATCAATACATTAGTTAGAGGGATAGTATGTGATAGTACATAACCTGATCAGTGTTGTGTAATAATATAGCTTAAAATGTTATGCCTTGTTTCAGATACGGCTTCCAGTGCTTGGTCATTGGCTATGAGGACTTCCCCGTAGTGCGACGGGAAGCGCTGTTCTCCCGCCTGGAGATGGAGATGGCCCACGCCGCCGGCAAGTGCGCAGCAGCTCTCATCAACCCCAACATAAACAACCACTTCTTCACCGGAATGGGTAAATAAATTCTTTGATATACTTTATAAAGGAGAAGATTTTGGAAAGGACACACTCCTTCATTCAAAACCTAAATTAACACAGCCACTCAGTTATTTATTTATTCTTTTGTATGATACCACACAAGAATCCCCACTGCTCCCAACCAACTGGAGCCAGTGAGACCATGGCATCACCAATTGGGGTATGTTGTGAGGCTAAAGGTTTTGAGGGGGGAAAGGAGATGAGAAAGAGGAAGGTGGGGAAGTACCCGGCTATTAAGATCTGGTCATCAAACACGGCTAAAGCCGTTTCAATTCTGAATTGTGGTCTTTCACCATACTGAACCATACTGGCGATACTGACAGTATCTACAGCTGTGGAACGTGCCGCAAATATACTACATATTATTTTTAATTAATAAATTGTGAAATATCACAATTTAATCAAATAAAATTCGGATTCGTAGCCAAGGATCGTAACCACGGAAACCGACATTCTTAATAACAAATAATACATATTACTTTTGATATAGGATTGCACTTATATTTGGGAGGCGGGTATGGGTACCGCCGCCCCGGGAACCATTTTTTTGGATGACCAACACCTCTGCCATAGGTCATCCCAAGTGGTTCGCTACGTTTGGTGACTTAGCAGGGGTGCCCGGGTTCATGGGGTAAGGTTTGTCCAGGTCTTGGCAGCGGATGCGTTGGCCTACCTACTGCGTGGTGGGTCGGATCGGGAGAGAATGGTTGAGGGAGACCCTTTACAACTGGCTACCGTTGTCCAGGCCGCTCGATAGTACAGGGGCCCGACCCTCAGGCTCACGACTGAGGGTGGGCTGCCCCACCAGCGAGTGTAAAAACCCCGCCGCTGCTGTTGTGCCGATTCGTGACCGGAGGGGACCCAGCAGTAGCGTTTGGGGCGCATTGGGAGCCCTTCCCAGCCAGACTCTCCCAACCATAGCCTTGCACCGCAGTCGGTGGGATGGATTCATACGTCCGTCAGTCCTGGATACCCTGACCCCCAGCTTCCTACCCACCCTTTATACCTAATCCTTCCCTTGCTTTCCCTTTCCTATAAAACCCCCAAAAATAATTTTAAAAAAAACATGGAATCACAAAACAATAATAACATCATTACAACGGCGAGTAGTAGGCGTCCCCGGTGCAGGCCAAAAATGTTGGTAAATTTTACCAACATTCGAGGCCTGCACAAAAATTTAAATTCTGTCCATCATCACCTTCAATCCCAACGCCCAAACCTTTTATTCCTCTCCGAAACGCAGATAGCTGAGCCTCCAGACGCCTCCTATCTGGACTGCCCGGGCTTCACCCTCGTAGGCAAGTTCAGACCTAAAGGAGGTGTTTGTTTGTATAGCCGAGCTGACGTCAACTGTGTGCGACTGTTGAGTCTGGAAAATTCCAGATTTGACGTAATGTGGGTGCGCGTCAGTCTTGCCAGTACGGTAAGATTTTATGCGTGTTTGTACCGCTCACCAAACCTCAGCGAATCAGACTCATCCGAGCTATTTAAACATTTGAGCGAAACTATTGATGACCTCTTACCCCGCTACCCTTCGGCCGAGTTTGTTGTTCTGGGGGACTTCAATGTTCATAATGAACCGTGGTTGAAGTTCTCATGTTCAACAAACTCGGCTGGCCGACAGGCGGAATTCTTTGCCCTTTGCCATGGGTTGGAGCAACTGGTTCAGGAGCCTACGAGGGTTCCTGATGTCCAGACTCACCGCTCCAATCTGTTAGACCTATTTTTAACCACCGAGCCACGTGGTTATGGGATTGATGTCGCAGCGCCTTTAGGATCGTCCGACCATTGCCTGGTGACGACATCAATCCCTATTAACTTCAGACCCCCAATTGAGAGGCTGAAGAGAAAAATGTGGCACTATAGGTCAGCAGATTGGTTCGGTCTGCGGGCGCATTTTAATGCTTTCCCATGGTCAGCTGTCTGTTTTCAGACTTCGAATCCGTCCAGATGTGCCCAGGAAATTAGTGAAGTCATCACATCTGCGATGGATGGCTTCATTCAATCAACCATTAAAGAAACTGGCGTAGGTTCAAAGCCGTGGTTCAGTCGACAATGCTCCGAAGCAGTTCGACGAAAAAACGCGGCTTACCGAGCCTACAACACATCTCGAACGTCAGAAAACAGATCAGCATATAACAAATTGGCAAAGGACAGTAAGAGAATCATCAATAGGTCAAAATTTGAGCACGACCTACAGATCAGTAAAAAGCTAGCTGCCTGCCCGCATGGCAGCAGGGCGTTCTGGTCGCTAGCGGGCTCCATAGGTCGCAATTTCTGCAAATCCAGTCTGCCGCCTCTTACCAGACCTGACGGTTCACTAGCAAACACTGCTACCGAAAAGGCCAACCTTTTAGGGAAAATGTTTGCAGAAAACTCGGCCCTCGACGACCGGGGTGCCATCCCGCCGTCGGTTCCTCACTGCGGCTTCTATATGAAAAAGCTGAGGATACGGCATCGGGATGTACTCCTTGTCTTACGGGGGCTCGATGTTAATAAAGCTAGTGGGCCTGACGGAATACCTGCCCTGGTATTGCAGAGGTGTGCTGCAGAAATCGCTCCAGTTTTAACAAAGCTCTTTAAAATGTCCCTGAAATGTGGCTCTGTGCCCTCTGGTTGGAAAAAAGCGGTCATTCATCCTAACCTAAGAAAGGTGACCGCTCCAACCCGGCCAACTACCGCCCCATAGCGATCACATCAGTTCTGTCCAAGGTGATGGAACGTGTGATCAACGACAAACTGCTCACATACCTCGAGAAGAACAAAATCATTAACGACCGCCAGTACGGATTCCGGCAGAACCGCTCGTGCGGTGATCTTCTCGCGTATGTGACGCATGTTTGAAGGGCGGTGCCTGGAACGTTATGGTGAGATTCAAACGGTCTCACTGGACATTTCTAAGGCCTGTGGCCGGGTTTGGCACCGAGGACTTGTCAACAAACTGCCTTCTTACGGACTTCCCGTTTCCTTGTGTACGTGGTTTGCCGACTTTCTGAGGAAGAGATCAATTCAGACGGTTGCTGATGGTTTCATCTCTTCCTCGCATACAATAAATGCTGGAGTCCCACAAGGATCAGTTCTGTCTCCGACATTGTTTTTGTTGCACATCAATGACTTCTTGACATGTGCACCAATCCATTGTTACGCGGATGACAGTACAGTCCATGATTGCTGTTTGTTTGACAAGCCCCCAAAGGGCACACAAACTGCAACGGCTCGGAGGGCTTTGAAACAGAGAATGGACGGTTACCTTGAGAGGGTCTCCTCTTGGGGTAAGAATAACCTCGTCGAATTTAATGTTTCAAAGACCCAATCATGTCTGATTACGTCTAAAAGGGATTGAAATGACAATCTAGTCTCCTTTAATGGAGCAATCTTCCCAACAAGCCCTCCATTGATATGCTTGGTGTAACCTTAAGTGACCAGCTCAGGTATGGGGGCTCCATCGAAGCCAGAGTATAGTTAGCCTCTCAGAGCTGGGCGTATTGTACAGAGCCCACAGATACTTTAATAGTACACAACTGCTGACCCTGTACAAATCGCAAGTGCGCCCCATTGTAGAATTTGGCAGCCACCTCTGGTCGGGAGTCCCAAAATATCTGAAAAAACCTTGACTCTGTGCAGAAACGGGCGGTCCGTTTGATAGATTCGCCTATCTTAACAAATGGGTTGCAATCTTTGGAGCACAGGCGTCAGGTGAGAATGCTGTCCTTGTTCTACCGGTATTTTAATGGAAGATGCTCCGAGGAACTAGCGTCATTGATCCCTTCGGCACCGGTGCATAGTCGGGAAACACGCCAAACGCGCGCCCAACATTTGCACACGGTTGACATTTGTCACATGAGAACGGGTCGCTTCTACGACTCGTTCTTGTGTTCAACAACTCGGCTGTGGAATGATCTGCCGGCCTCTGTGTTTCCTCCATCCTATAACATGGGTCTCTTCAAGACCCAAGTTCACTCCTTCCTATCCTCTAAAAGATCCTCCACACAGCATCCCCAAAGATGATATAGGCCTTGAGGGAAATTATTTCCTCCTTGGTCTCCTGTGTGGAGTTACTGTAAAAAAAAAAAAAAAATGTGTTTTATTATAATGAAACTCTCTGTTATTGAGCCAATGCACTGAGAGATTGAGCATGGTTAAATCAATTTACTTGGTACTGATTTTTTAAATAACAGTTGTTCTTTTATATTAATATATATGTACTTATGTATAATGAATAATGAGCATAATCTTTATACACAAGCAAATTTGCTTACAATCTGATACAAATGAACTGGAGTGAAGTGTCAATTTCCTAAGAAATATTAACTGGGTAACATAAATTATGTCCTTTTGGTTTTGAATAGAATTATTAATTTTACAAGTTTCAAGTAAACATGCAGACTGTGAACTTATTTGTTTCTATATAAACCACCTTTGTGATTTAGATCATTCGTGATAAAGAGTCATTATTATTAATGACATTTCGTTCCAACTTGATAAGTGCCAGTATTAGTTGAGCATTTCTATTTTAACAGCCTGACATTCGTTCTTTTCAGAGGAAAAATAAATTTGGCTTATATCTCTCCGAGTACCATCCTAACTTTGTGATTATTTTTTAACAGATTCCTTTGGACACAATATGGTTCTCGAGCCCGAAGAGATGGACCAGCTGGCGGCTCCAGAGAACGAGCTGTTGGACGAGAAGAACAGTGTCATCCTCTCCCGGGGCCTCGCACTCGACCAGCTCCCGTCCGTGCAACAAGCCCTCAGCGGACAGATAGGCTTTCGGTAAGTGCTAACTTGTCATTATCAATTCATCTAGCTACCTGCAGCTCTGTTTTGTAATCCAGAGTATTTTCGTAAGTAAAATTATCTAGAGCCCTGTTAAATGTCTTTATAAGAATGCTTTCGGTTGCAGGCAACGTGTTTGTCGATATGTTTAACAAAAGATAAATAGTAGTGTGTTCTTTGGTCTGAATGATCTGGACCTTGAATATACCCAAATTAACTAGTGCCATAGTCGTTTCTCTATAGCCCTCATGGCTATAGATACATTTATGATCAATTGGTCTCGATGTACAACCCCGTTAATATTCCATAAAAATGTCAAGATGCCTAGATTATTTCATGAGGAAATAATATTTATGGCCGTAATCTTACTGTATTAATGTCCTAGAGTCCTATGCTAATCGTCGTGTAGATGAGAAATGTAGAAATGGTAATTTCCCCCCATACGCAAAAGAGTCTGCAATTCAATTTCTTATCATGATGATCATACTATGTCCATTTAAGTGTGTTCAAAACTGTTCTGTTTTGTCAGCGTGGGGGAGTGCAATGTCTAAAATGCAGCAAATACGCGTGGGTTTTAATCTGCTAGTGCATTGGTCGGCAAAGTGCGGCTCCAGAGCCACATGCGGCTCTTTGGCCCCTTAAGTGCGGCTCTGGCACAAATATCCATGAGCAGACACAACAGTCTTGTCTAGAGTAGTTGGCGCTTTTCATGTCTGTAAGTTGCGTGCGCGTTACAAATGTTCCTTTCTGAAGAATAAAGTTGTTGTATTCTCATCCAGCTGCACATCCAACGAGTATTTTTGTCATCAATTTTAAAATGGCAGTAATTTTGTATTGGTGGCTTTTGAAAAAAATGGAATTTGAAATATTTTTATAGGTACCCTATTTGATATGTCTACCAAAGAGAAGCAAAGAAAAACGGAAGATGAAAACCGTGAACTTAGAGTTGAGTGGAACGAGACTTTAGCGTTTATTCGAAATTTAAATGACCATCGGACATGTCTTATTTGTAAGGAACAATTCGCCCATAACAAGAAGTCAAATTTGGAGACACTTTTCAGTTAAACACCTGTGATTTAGTACTAAATATCATGTCGGTGATGCAAGGAAGAAAGCAGTTGAGTAACTTCAGAAGAGTCAAGAAACATCAACTTCTGTATTTAATGTTATCCGTTATGTTGTAATCAATGTTGAAACTATACTCGTATGTGCTCGATATTATCAATATTATTTACTTATTATTACCTATTTATTACTACTTATTACTATTTACTTATATATATTTTTTTTTACCTACATATTTCTATTTACATACTACTATTTGCATATTTTTATTTACATATTACTATTTAATTACTATTGCTATTACTATTTACCTATTTTTACTTTTATTTACATATTATGATTTACCTATTTTTTTTTTATAATTATGTACTTATTACTATTTATATAATTTTATTCACATAATTTTATTTACTTATTAATATTTACCTATTTTAATTATTATGTACTTATTTGTATTTACTTATCAATATTTACTTAATATTTAATGCGTATTACATGCTTATTACTATTTACTGATCATTATTAACTTACTATTATTATCTGATCTTTATTATTTATTTACTATTTATTATCTACCTTATAAATATTTAATAATTTTTTTTTTCATGTTTGCTTATTGAAATTTACGGATTATTATTAAATTGTAAAGCCGCTCATCTCAACACAGGATTGTCCTAGTGAGATGGGTGGCTAATGTTTTTGTTTTCATAATTAAATTTAAGAATAAATAAATAAATAAAAATAAATAACTGGATGCAATTTTTCAAAAATATTAATATGGCAAGTTTTGTTGTTAGTCAAAAGATTGCTAAGGCCACTCTCTGACGGTCCGGTAGGGAATCGACATATACCGGGTGCTGCAAAAATACAAGCAATGTTTCGCGATATTATCTCAATAGACTGGCGGGTCTGTAGTGATTTGTAGCGGGGCCGGTAAACTGTCGGCATTGCAGATTTCTGTAATGTTTACCGCCGAATATTATCGAATCTGTCAAACTCAAGATCGAAAAATGTCGGGGGAATCAAGTGAAGACGAGGCTCTGGTATCCTATTTATTCCTTCGAATGAGACAAAAAAGGAGGTTTTGGGTCCACCCCTACATTGAACGTAATATTCATTGTAGGTTATTTGTTGCTGCCAGGGCACTCTCCGAAGATGATGTAAAATTCCGGCAAATGTACCGAATGTCAAAAAAAACATTCCAAGAACTGGTCCAGCGGCTCCATATAACACAAAAATGAATACCAATATGAGGGAGTGCGTTAGTGCTGAGGAAAGAGTTTTAATAACCCTTTAATGCATATGCCGGTAATTTATATAAAGGCGTGCATATTTCTCCACCTCCATTATTAGCTGAAAATTCATACTCGCTCCATGTTTGAATTCAAAGGATGAATGACGCGTAAACAAACGATCGAAACGCAGTGCATAGATTTACTAGGGGCGTGTTTACCAAGAAGCTACTTAATTGTTGTCCCGCTTGTGGTATAACCGAAGTATGTCACTCCACTCCCGCTTTCCCCCCCGAGTCGTGAGCTAGCGCCCATAGAGGGGGAAATCATATACAGACGGTAAATACATAAAAAAGTTGATTTATAAATGTATCTGAAGAGCTATTTCGGGATTTTAAGAATAAAGCAGATATTCTTAAAAAAAAATTAAGATTTACGATTGTCTGCCAAAACAATGAATGATAGAACAATTAAAATGTCTTCGAAAATTCGCCAAAAACCCTGTTAATGCTACGATAACAGATTTGAAATTTTCTGCTTTTGGCATTGATATTGTTAACTTTGAAATATAATTAATTACTGGATTTGAAAAACAAGGAAATATGGCTAAATTTGAATGTCTTTGTGTTGATTTGGAAATACTGGAGAAGAACAAATGTGAACTTAGTTCACAACACAAGTGGTCTGCTTTGAAAGACCCGGAAGATAAGATAAGGAAGAAATGATCATGTTCAACGCCTGGAATAGTATTCCTGACTCTTATGATCAGCTGAAAAAACTTGTGTTTTTTTTCCTTTTCGGCTATAGATATGTATGCAAACAATCTATTTCAAGCATGAATTTTATCAAGAATAAACTGAGAAGTCGTCTTATTGATGAGAACCTGGAATCGTGCCTAAAATTAAAAACAACAAGATACAAACCCGACATACTCAAATTTTCCAAGGAGATGCAAGGACATTGTTCGCATTATGTGTTTGTTAGTCATTGTCTTGATTTAAATTTATGGATACCTTACTTTCATACTATTTTTTAAAAATAAAGAAAATCATCATAACTATGAAATCAAGTTTTATTCAGCGCACCCGTAATTTAATGAAGATATAAAATAATAATAAAGGTTTACTAAATTAATAAACAGATTAAAAAAAAAATTAACCTTTGTAATGTACATATTTGGCTCTTTGCCGAAAAAGTTTGCCGACCACTATTCTAGTGTATCATTTACTACATTGGTGAAAAAATAATAATTGGCAACAGAATGTATTTGAAGAATCTTTCGATCACACAACTGTGTTTAATGTTTATACAACAATTAAATTACTACATACTATGCTTTGTCAATCGAAGCTATGAACAAAACTACATAATACAGTGGAACTTGGCTTAACGAGTGGAATCGCCCTGGTGTAAGACCACCATTCAGAATTGAAACGTTGCTTGAAATGGCTTTTAGCCGTGTTTGGTGACCAGATCTGAGTAGCCAGGTATTCCCCACCTTCCTCCTCCCCTTATCCTTCCCCTCCCCAATACCTTCAGCCTCACAACATTCCCCAATTGGGAATGCCATAGCCTCACTGGCTCCAGACGGTTGGGAGCAGTTGGGACTCTTGTGAGATTTCATATAAAAAATAAAAAAAAACGAGCATCTCCCATAATACGTGATTCGCATAGCGAGCAAAAAAAAATTGTTATAAAAATTACCCATTTAACAAGTGTCATTTCGAAAGAACCCTTATTTCTGCTTGGAAGAATTGGGTGAACCGCATTGTCGAACTCAACTTACAAGGGGTTTGAGAGTGCCCATGGTGCGAGATTGTGTCTTTGACCAACATCATTGGGCTTGAAGTGGATAAAAATCATATTGATGAGCTTGAGTAAGAGCACAACCAGGAGCTGACCACCCAAGAGCTGTGTTACACAGATAGAAGCTGTGGAGGAGAGTTCGTCAGGAAAGGACGAGGTAATAGCAAGGCTAACAACACCTTCCGGTGCAATAAGAGAAATGCTGACAGCATGAAAAACTGTTGCATCATACATTGAGAAACATCACCCTTATAAGGCAGTTGCTCTGCATGCTATAAATTTATTTAATGATAATGATGTGTTGCATTTTCACTAAATTTTGAAGCGTATGCAAAAACAAATGCCTCTAGACAACTTTCTAGGAAAAAATAATTAGGTATCATAAATAATAAATTGCGCTCCTAAACAATTTATAATTTTGTTTGAATAAGCGTTATAAATTTTTTGTGTGTTTTTTTCCGCTAAGGAACGAATTGTCGTATTTTACATTGATTCATATGGGAAAAATTATTTCGCTTAATTAGTTTTTCGCATTATGGGTAAAATTCTTGGAGCAATTAGAGGTTCCACTGCATGTATAATCAGAATTCACAAACTAATATAATTCCACTTTATTGATCCTAGCGCTCTAAACTAGAGATCGGAAAACCGCACCTTTTTGAAAATATTAAATAAGTCTTAAAGATCATTTAGTTTTTACACCATTTAAAAAATATATTAATGTACCTACTTTAAATAACTAACTAACTAACCATCATGCCGTTTACCTGCAGGGGTAGGCAGAAAGGATGGACTTCCAAACAACTCGATCTTGGCATACACTTCTTGCTTCGTCTCGTACATTCTCTTCTCTGACATGGCCCGACTCAAGTATTTGATTCACTTGATCGTGTCATGTCTTCCACGGGCGTCGCTGACTTCTTCTTCCATTCATATTCTTCTTACACTCCTTTCTACATTCATTCGCTCTACATCTCCAAACCATCTAAGCTTACATTTCTTAAATATATCTACTCGAATTATACAAATCCTTTTTTTCTCTCTTCAGATCTCGCACGCTGTTTTACCAACAGCATAAGTTAAAATTATATTTATGATCATTGCATAAAACCTATCTACAAGGAAACATAGCTTTTTGTACACGAAGTAAACAAAAATAGCCAAAATTATCTTGGATGTTTTCTGGATAACATTTCTATTTTTTTGGTCATGCATAAATTTTTAAAAAATTTATGTGTATCAATGATTTTATAAAAACTTACAAAGACAGTTGGGGAAAATGTGTCGATGGGGCTGGTCTAAAATAGGGTAGTTATCGTGGTAGTGGATATTTTAAGTGTTTGAAAATATGTAAACAAATACTCCTAAAAGTTTTTTTTTTAAATTTTACATACAAATACAACCGGTTTACAATTAGACAAATTATAGAAATCAGAAAAAAGGGTTAATAGTGAATTAAATTTAATTAATAATCAAATATTTTTTAAAACAGCTATCTATTGAATTTATTTTCACATTAATATTAATAATAAAAATAATTTCTTTTTTATTCAATGTTTTCAATTATTCAATTATTGTTTATGTTTATAATTTGTCTATTCTTACGTTATCGTGTTCTATGTTTATCATTTGTATGTACTTGACATTATTATTTTTTAGTATTCTATATATTCCTGATGAAGAAAGCATCACTTCTGAAACATTTTGATATGTGTATATTAATAAAGTTGTGAATACAAAGTAATTCTTAATTCATTTACTCCTAAAAGTATTTATGTAGGCAGTTAACTACTTTTAAAAAGACGTTTGTGTTTGCAACAATGACCTTCCACAATATTTGTCAAAATTTGGTGAATCATTATAAAAAATAAATATTTCAGATTACTAATAATCATTTTATATTTTTATCCATCTACACGTATTTCGTATTGATTTCACATGTGTTGTGATAATAATAATAGATTACAAGGTCATGAAAGGAATCAAGTCTTTTTTATGGTGCTTGCTGTTAGTAACTGTGGTTTTTTTTTAACTCTTTCGTACCGTACAATGCCGAACATACATTTTAAAATACAAGGCTGATGTAAGCGTAATAAGTAAAATTAAGAAGGGACGTTTAGATGGTTTGGGCATCTAGAGAGAATGAACAAAGAAAGGAGTGTAAGAAGAATATGGGGAAGATATGGCACGATCGAGTGAATCAAATACTTGAGTCGGGCCATGTCGGAAGTCGGAATAATAGAAGAGAATGTATGAGACGATATGAATGTGAATGAAGCAAGAAGTGTATGCCAAGATCGAGTTGTTTGGCGGTCCGTCCTTCCTGCCTACCCCTGCGGCGAAACGGCGTGATGGTTAGTTAGTTAGTAGATATCGTATTTTTTCCTCCCTACCTAGAGCGAATAAAAATTGGCGGTATTCATTTTCCAATTGCTGTCATTACTTACTGGCTTTGATTTTAGTTACCCGTTCGGACTGCAGCCATGTTAATGAATTTTTTTTGTGTTTAATTCGTAGAACTCCATTTATTTTTATTAGAAATTTAATGTAAATCAAATTTAATAATGCTATTATCAAGTTCTGCAAGTATTTTAGTTTTTATTATTGTGACAGCTGTTTCGGCGTTCAAAGCCATTTTCAAACTGCGGTGAATCCACATTGCGACGACTAATTTAGAATTTTATTTACTCCCACCCAATTCTAATTTGGACGGTGTTTAAAAATAATTATTTACTACCAGTAACACTGATTTAGTTAGAAAATAATTAAAATTCTCTCTTCTGTGAGGTTTTTACATTTAACATGATTTTTGTAAATGAATTGAAAATTACTTTGTATTCACCACTTTATTAATATATACATATCAACATGTTTCTAAAGCAATGCTTTCCTCATAAGGAATATATAGGATACTGATAAGGAAAGATTCTAAGATTTATTCCTGATGAGGAAAGCATCGCTTTCTATATATAGGATATATACTTGTGTATATATATTAATATATATATATATAGGATACTGATAAGGAAAGATTCTAAGATTAATTCCTAATGAGGAAAGCATCGCTTTCTAGGATATATACTTGTGTATATATATATATATATAGGATACTGATAAGGAAAGATTCTAAGATTATTCCTAATGGGAAAGCATCGCTTTCAATAGTTGATATTTATATTTTAATGATATTTATAATACAATAGTAATTTTTAACTAATTTATTAATAATGACGCCGCAGAGTGAATACCAATCTTTTGAAGAAATTATAAACATTTTTGTTTTTAATCTCGACTTCTGCACCCTATTGTTTTTTTTTATGGTAGTTTTGAAGGTATGTTTTTATTGTTTAATTTTATGGATTTTTTTTTTTGAATTAATAAATTGTTATTTTTTTGTGCAATGTATGATTTGTTGTTTAAAGTGAAACACGCCCTCAGAGAACTAATATTCCTTCAAAAGAAATTAGCAATCACCAATCAAGTGTTTGAAAAATAAGGTCAAATATCAATTCTCAGGCATAAATATGTTTAATCCATCGTTTTTATCACTGCCAGCAATTCAGGTCCGAAAGGGTTAATGTAACTGAACACTTAGGATTTGGGTTACAAAGATACTGAATGACCTAGGGAAAAATACGTTTATTAGACATGAACCTGTAATTCAAACTATCTATACGGTTATTATAAGTTGAATTTTTGTCTAACCCACAAAAACCTGTCGAATCAAATACTGTTTTTTTTATTGTAAAATCTACTGATACGAATTTCTAGGCCAACGTAAATATGTTGTCTCAAAATCCCGTTTCCATCCCAATCACAGAGCAATTAATACATATGGATGCCCTAACACGCCAGGTGAAAAAACCAAAAATAGGCGTGCCGCCAATTTCCGCTTGTTTACAAAAACCGAATATTTTGTAAGAGTGTTTAATTTGACCATTTTAAAATTTATTTTTTTCTTAACTATTCACTCCACGCTGGAGGCTTTGAGGGAAATAATTTCCCTCAAGGCCTATATCATCTTTCGGGATGCTGTGGGGAGAGTCTTTTAGAGGATAGGAAAGAGTGAACTCGAGTCTTGAAGAGACCCATATTGTAGGAGGCAGATCATTCTACAGCCGAGCTGTTGACCACAAGAACGAGTCGTAGAAGCGACCCGTTCTCATGTAACAAATGTCAACCGTGTGCAAATATTTTGTAATTTAGCTTACCGCTGTCAAAATCACGCGAAACAAATGTAAACGGCAGTGAACTAGGCTGGTGCCAACATGGGTGTCGCGTGACCTCAGCATCCAGTCGTCGAAGTGGTACTTGCAGCAAATCCGTAAAATCTGACGTCAGTGATCCCAAGCTATGATCCTTTAAAGTTTCATTTTGAAATAAAAATAATAATACTTATTTAATTGATTTTCGTTGAATAAGAGATTTAAAAAATCGAAAGCGTTAATTGTAAGATAAACATCTATGGGTGTGTGCTGGGAAATGATAATAAAACCTGTGCTACGGTCAACTGTTGAAGGATATGACACGGGCGTTCCGATTCTAGAATCTATAAAATATACAAATAGGTGCGGAGATGGTTCTGTAAATAAATTCGATTCCGAATTAGATAATGGAGGTGGGTGGAAAATGAAAGTCAGAACTGACAACCTCATTAAAAAAGATACAAGGAAAGTTTAGTATACCTTTAAAAGGGTACATTTACTTTTAAAAACATTGTATAAAATATACCTATATTTAAAATACTTCTTGTAATTTTCTAGGTAGGCACATCGAGTAATTATAAATAGCTACTTTAATAACGTACCTCTTTTAGAGGATAAAGCTTATAGTTGTTTTTAATACACTACTGGCATCACTCGTACTTTATAATTTACCGGTAATAATAAATCACATTTTTAAGACCGAACACTACAACATTTTACGTTAACAATAGTATAATTCAGTCCCGCGGTTTGTATGGTAATAAATAAATGGCAATTTGTGTCCCTGGTGGCCTACAAGTCGGTGGTAAGGAGATCAGCTCTTTCTACGATCACATGCAGTTCTGTCTCGCGGTACGTCCTCCCATCGGGCAATATAACTGACGCTTTACTGTCTTGGCCCTTGAGTCTGTTAACCCACGAGAAGCCGCGCCTATTGCCCTTCTTCACAATGAACACCATCGCGAGCACCACTACTAAAACCGCTATCAGGGAACACACGGTCACGATAGCAATGATTGCCCACCTGTACCCCTTGTTGGAGCACATTTCTTCTTCGTACAAGTACAGATACTTGTAGGTGACTCTGTCGGGCCCGAACGAGCTCTCCAATGCGCATAAGACGCTTCTGTCGTCCTGCAGCAAGGCCCCCCACGCGCCGCGAGAACACTCGCAAAGGACGTTTAGCCTCAAGTCCTTCAGAACCAGACTATAGCTGCTCTGGTTGACTCTCAGGGAGCCTTGCTCGAAGGTCGTAATGGTATTGTTGTCGAAATGCAAGTCCATGGGTCCGGATAAAGCGGTCAGCTGGCTTGGAACCGTAAAGCCAGCGAACGCGCCAGCGTTCAAATGCTGTATCACGTTGTTCTTTATGTATACAGGCCCTGCAGCCACCACTCTGAAGGCATCTCCTTCAATAGTCTCGATGCGGCTATTCTCCAAATGGAAGTTCCTCGAACCTGACAGCAGGAATGCACTACTCCTTATCGACTCAGCGCTGATGTCGTCGATTCGAAGTATCTTCCGAATTTCCAAATCGGAGACAGTCCTGCTCGGTAGAGTTCGAAACCTGGTTCCCCTTATTACGAAGGAGTCGACGGGAAACTTCTTGAAGGCTTGCGTCTCTAAGTTGACGACCGTGCAGTTGGTAAACTCGATGGACTTGAGGCCGACGAGTTTAGAGAACGCGAAGGGCCTGATGTTTTCTATGGTGCTAGAATTGAACACGATGCTGTCGATGCGACCGGAGATGGCGTGCGAGGGTATGTCGGGCACGTGCGAGCCCGACACGGTGATCTTAAGGCCGGGTGTGTAGGTGCCCGGGTCGAGCGCGGCCCAGTGCCAGGCCTCCTCGCCCAGGCTGAGGCGGCCCGCCCCGCGTACGTTGATGTGGCGAAGCTCGCGCAGGTGGCTCAGGGCGCCCGCCGTAAAGGAGACGCGTTCGCAGTCAGTCACCTCGATTTGGGTAGTCGTGGATGGCACCCCCTCCGGGTTAATCGTCACTGCCTGAAAAAAAATCCAATACAATAAATATCTCCATAAAGGCAAGGCATCCAAAATGATGTACAGCAATTCAGCAGAATGTATTTGTGCACACCGATAGTAGTTCAAATTACTTCGAAATAGTTTAAATTCAATTTTTTTTTGAGTTTGACAGTAAGATTTTAACATGGTGCATAAATTTTTTTTAAAATAAAAAAGTAGATTCATTTTATGCTAGCAGCAGCAAAGTTCTCCGTTTAAAAAAGGCTTCGTTAGTGCTAAATAATGCGTCAATACCCAAATTAAATGTGTTCAACAAGTTTGGAACACTAGAGCTTACCGCGCAGTAGTCCTACAATACAGTACACCACTACACAATCAAGATTCTACTGTACTTAGCTGCATAATAATTCCTTTTAATACATAGCATAATACGAATTATATATTTTATTAGCTATCTAATTAGCTAGTAGCCTAAAAGATCAACAAATTTTTCATGTTCTGCTCGCATGCTATCGGTTGTAATCACTGAACAGAAAATGCAAAGAATGTGATCTGAAATTTGAAAGAAAACTAATGTCGCCAATTTATATTTCCACTCCCCCATGTCTACAGCACATTTCTATGGGGTACACGAAATGAGATAAACAAGAGCTACAGAAAAGGAACATACATAATAACATGAATGAAGCAAAATATACATTTAAGGCTGCTCTCTGACGGTCCGGTGAGGAATGAACATTTCACTCGCTACTGGAGACACTGCGCAGAAAAGTCCCACAATGGACTGCGTTGCAAACCGTTACCTTACTTGAGCAAACTTGACTTTTCTGTGCAGTGTCTGCAATAACGAGTGAAATGTTCATTCCTCACCGGACCGTCAGAGAGCAGCCTTAGAGGAAGGATTTATTGTTGTCATTTATGTTTCTATTTTATTTTTATTTTTGTAGGAAT
Organism: Halesus radiatus; assembly: GCA_022606495.2. Taxonomy (NCBI): domain Eukaryota; kingdom Metazoa; phylum Arthropoda; class Insecta; order Trichoptera; family Limnephilidae; genus Halesus; species Halesus radiatus. The sequence continues at coordinate 39,774 of JAHDVE020001694.1, read as the reverse complement.
TTTTTTGAGTAAGATTCTTACGTAATATTTGTTGTAAGATTGTTACATACCTGTATGTTTTTATTTTATATAGAAATATATATTTTGTAACTTAACTTTAACTGTAAATTTAGTATAAGTTTTGAAATAACAAGCTCCCGTTAGTCAAACTCCTAAAAAGTAGTTTATCAGGATTTTTTGCCAAATGATATTTTTGCAAAATGTATTAAACTAATAAAAAACAAAAAATATTTTTTTAAAAACATTCAAGTCCGAAGCCTGAAAAGGGTTTCGATAGAGCCATGATTTTAGACATACTAAATGATAATCTTCGAAGTTTATTTTCGTAAAGCCTGATAAAACTCATTTAGACTGGTATCAAACATTTCAAGGCCTGGCTTGAGTTAACAAGTTATTACAATAATTCATTAATCATTCCCGGTCGAATTGCCGATTCGTCTGTCGGTTAAGCCTCCGGTGTAATAGTAGGAATCCTCGATAATAATGTCATGTCGAATGCGTAATCCGTATTTACTATAATATTATTTAGGTCACCACCACAATTTTTTTGGAATTCAATTAAGCCTAATTTCCCACATTGTGATGCGTGTTTTCGCGAAGGTTCGATGGAGTGTGTTATACTGTATACCAGTGGCGTGCATTGCTCTATGTCCAAAGGCAGGCAGTGTGTATGCTGTTGTTTCAAAACGAACATTTCATTGCCAAAAAATACTAGCAATGTAAGGGGTGTGTTTTACAGCTTCAATGCAAGTAGTATAGGGATGCATGGCTTTGCGTTATGTATCCCACTAAAAACGAGATTGAGGAAGCCAAAAGTACCGCCAGAGTCCGGTTGTAACTAAAAGCATAAATTAGGCAAAGAGAAACAATTTATTGATGTAGAATGATGGTGATAAAAACAATCAACAAATTCATTCAAAATGTGATTTTGAACAGAAATTTGTTTTTTTTTCTACAAATATACAACTTCCCCTTGTTCTACTCGGGTGGTCGGGGACCCATCGCAGAGACAAGGCACCTCCAGGCGTCCCTGTCCTGTGCTACGTTTACGGCATCCGTCCATAGTAGGTCCAGCCTCTCCTTGCACAGCCTTTGGAGTCGTTCTTTTTTCTATTATATATATACATTTTTTTTATGGTACGTTTTTCTTACGGTGGGCATATCTTTTCAACATATATGGAATACACGCCACTGCTGTATATATTGTATATACCTACCTAGTACTAACCACCGCTGAATGGACTCACTACGCCTTGTTCAAAACGATTCATCGAAAGAAATTTAATACCACAATGGCTGTAATACAATACAAATGTTACCAGAAATCACCTTCATATAAGTATGGCTTAATGACCACCATGACCAGCACTCATAATCGCGCAAAACTCTGAGAAGGTAGTCAATGTCTACATCAGAGGTTCCCAACCTTATTTGTCTCACCGCCCACTTTTGGACTACATTTTTCATCAGCTCCACATCTAAGTATGTACACTGTGACATAATAAGTGAGATAATAACTCTCATTATGATAGCTTTTTGCTCTCAATAAATATTTGTATGCATGTGTTACATATTATATTATGTAGTACATTATTGTTCACCTGACAACAGGTCCCGAGAAACCAGGTTAGGTGTTATAACACCGTTAAGAAAATGAAAAAAAATCTATTAATCCAGCTATAAATCAATAGAATCATTGAATAGTTCATTTTATTGCATAATTCTTTCAACGATGTACGTACGATAAATTTGAATTCATGAGGAAAACTTTTTGAATATATGTTTGTTACTATCGCCCTTCACCGCCCCCCATTTTCCCTGAGGCCACCACTCGGATCTCCCAAATCCCCTTGGGGGGCGATACGCGCAGTTTGAGAATCTCTGGTCTACATAATATTATTTATTTCAGTAGTCCGCCTTGCGTTTATTCGATAGGTACTATAAGAATAAAAAAATAATACCAAGGGGGTGCTTCAATACACATTAATTTTATGGCAATCGGCGCGATGTTAAAATTTTGAACATTCTGCAGATTCTTGGTCCGGCTCAGCTGTTGATCAATCAACTTTCAAGTATAGCGGTCACGATGCTTGTCAGCTGATTACAATTTGTTCAAAAGCTGAAACGGACTGAGAATCGGCGTTGACCAATTTAATATAGATATATCTTTGACTTTCGCAAATATCAACATGTCTCTGAGTGCCGAAAACAACTTCACTGGTTTTCCAGACGCAAAATATATACCTTCTTCTGAAGATGATTCAGTCGAATCGAAACTAGTCAACGTATTTGTACAAAAATGAAAGTCGTTTCAAACAAAGTGTCTTTTCATTTAATTCATAAAAGTATTTAGATTTTATCATTAAACATAGCTAAAGCCTTTCCAACAATATTAAGATTCTGAACGGTGGTCTCTCTCCAGGGCGATACTGGGAAACTCCTACTCTGGAAGATACTCTCAGTATCGCTCTGTTATAAGTCATAACATAATGTTAAATAAGAAATACATATTACGTACTCACAATTAATGCAATTTTAATCGGACCACCCACCGTGCATATTCAACATCATAATATTAGTGTTCCGACATTATATAATGCCAAATATTCGATCATCTTCTTAAAATTCGCACGATGTAACGCACTCCTTATGCAGGTGGCGATAAGGTTGAAATTCCCACTTAACATCGGGCGCATATTTCGATTTAGGAAAAAAATCACCAAAAGTCGGGTTTTATTTTATATTAAAAAATGGCTTTAAAAATATGTATTCATTTAGATCAGCAAACGCCGATTCTGAATATATGTATAGCCTTTATTAGATGTAATTAAACGTAGAATTTATAAATCGTTATTTAAAAGTGAATAAAAAAATCGTCTCATCAAAACACCTTGTTATGTTGATACAATTGCATTTGGAACATCTGACATCACGTGTGCGTTCTGTTTTTTTGATTAGTATGGACATTTTTATTTTTCGATTATGTTATTTTAAACAATTATTGTATTTCAAACATGTGTTTTATTTAGTTTTGACTTTAACCTCTATAATTGTAATAATTTCTTCATAGATTGGTATTCACCACTTTGTGGCGTTTTTATTAATAAATTAATTAAAAATTACTTTGTAATCACTACTTAACTAATATATACATATTAACATGGTTCGAAAGCGATGCTTTCCTCATCAGGAATATACAGCATACTGTATATTAATACAGTACTATATATTGGTAAAGCATCGCTGTCGAAACATGTTGATATGTATATATTAATGATTACAAAGTAATTTTTTTTCAAGGCTTATAAAACGACCCACCAAAAATGCGCGGTTAATCGAAAGGCCAAGGTGTGTTCTACTTGTAGTATTTAATTAAACCATCTATGATATTTCAAGGCCATCAAATCTTTAAACCAAAAATAAATGAATTTACATTAATATTGCATCGCCTTAAGAATCAACATCACAGCACCCAGACGTACCTTCACTTTTAATAGATAGTAGGCACATATAAGTAATATGATATCGCAATGTTGCCCGTATTATAAATATGTATGTACCGTGATTGTTATATACGCTTCGTAAAAATAAAAGAAAAACAAAATACATAAAAAAAATGTTTTGCATAGGTGCATTCATAAATCCAGCAATACACAGCACAGTATCGCTGTAATTATTTTTAGTATTCATAATTATTATCTGTTTTTTTTTTTATCAATAACCGATACCCGTACGAGATAATATTATACGTTAATTATAATTATTTAAGGCTAAACTAAACGTAATACGCAATCACAGTTGGCGCTAATTCAAATATTTTAGTTTTTTTTTTTTGGAAATAATGATTTTAAATATTGAGATGAATTGTTTGTTGGCTGGTGTACATACAGAATATTAAATTAGAATAAATTGCGATTGTAAGTTTAAAGCTCAAGTCCTTCAAGAAACATATAAAAATACAATATTTTTTTGTAAAACTAACATATTATGCAGTATTTTTATAATTTAAATGAAGAAAAAAAAAGTTTTAAGCCGCTTTATTTTATTTATATTAATGCATTATCGACCGGTTTCGGTTGAACTCAACCTTCATCAGGAACGTAACACAAATATAGTAAATTAACATACAGAGATATATTACGATGAAGACAGTGAAACTGGGGGAAAGAGACAGTATATTAGAGTAGAACAGGACAGAGAGCATCGAGGAGTAGGGGGATGGGAGGGTATTTTTATAAATTTATTGAAGGACTTGAGCTTAAACTTACAATATCTATTAAAAGTGACTGCCTCCATGGTCGAGGGGTAAGGCTCTCGACTACGAATCCGAAGGTCGCGGGTTCAAATCCCGGCGTGCGCAAGTAAATTTTATTTAATTAATTTGTGTTGTTTCACAATTAATTCATTTAAAATAATAGTGTATTTGCGCACGTTCCAGAGTGGAAGATACTCTCAGTATCGCCCTGGTGAAAGACCACCATTCAGAATTGAAACGTTGCTTGAAATGGCTTTTAGCCGTGTTTGGTGACCAGATCTGAATAGCCAGGTATTTCCCTACCTCCCTTCCTCCCCTTCTCCTTCCCCTCCCCAATACCTTCAGCCTCACAACATTCCCCAATTGGGAATGCAATAGTCTCACTGGCTCCAGACGGTTGGGAGCAGTTGGGACTCTTGTGCGGTATTCATATATTAAAAAAAAAATAATAATAACAATGAAAATTATACTGACGAAATCTTTAACAAAGTTAACATTATGTCAATAAAACAATTATACTCTAAAACAATACTACTTTACATTCATAAACACAAAAAATAAGAAATAACAACAATCACCCATATTATAAATACTAGATCTCAAAGTCAAAAACACATACAACAAGGAACCACAAACTCGACATTTCGACCAAAAAACTTCTTATACTATGATATTAAACTCGACAACAAAATCCCACTATCCTTTAAAAATCACAGCAACCATAATAAATTTTACAATCAAATAAAACACTGGATATGATCTGATATAGAAAATATATTAACACCAAATACAGACTAGCACCGAAACCACTCAACTGCACTTAAAACACACCTTACAATTATTTTTATTTTTTTCATCAAGCACATCAATATAATATTTTGTAAATGAAATCCTGAGCATGGAAAATCCCACTGAGGATATCATTATTTGTTATTTTGTTATAAAAAAAGAAGATAATGAAACATTATTATTATTATTATTCCATTTCAAATTCCGTGTGTACACCAGCCAACAAACAATTCATCTCAATACTTGCTAAAACTGTTATTTTGCCTAAAATATTTGAATTAGCGCCGTCTGTCAACGTATCATGTTTCATTTAACCTCGAGCAGATTACGGGGATCAACAATCGTTATATTAGTTCTAAATATATTATAAATAAAGGCGTTTGGTGATTTTGAAAAAAATACTTGTATTACATAGTGTGTAGCGGAACAATTATAGTTTTTTTGCTAAGTACTCCGGTTATTTGTAGCGGCGCACCTTAAAAATAAATATTAGTGTTATCAAATACGTTTTTTTCTCAAAATTTGCCCTCTGGCGAGACAATAGTCACAAGCCGCCACTGGTTAAGCCGTATTATTAATTGTACAGGCAATCTGTTTCCCTGGGATCTGTCTGAAGTGCAATCTGTATCACCGTTATTTTTAAGTTTTAATTTGTTTTGACTAAACCCAACTTGAAGTAAACGGCAAACCGATCGTAAATATTGTCGATAGCACGAAACTCGCCAGCAGACATTATTATCATCGGCTATTTTGTGTTTTTGCGAATTCTGACTCACTCTCGCTTTCGAGTACTACACACTAAAAATAGTAAAATGTAGACATCATTTCATATTTACCTCTATTTGTAGATACTGAACGCCTCGCTCTTAAAAATATTGTTTATCTTCTGATGTCACCCATTTCGCAGCTGTTTTAACATTGTTGCGTTCAATTGCCAAATGTACATCTCGACATTAGTATTATCTGCTGATGTATCCAAACCATCGCCACTTGTATGAATAGTATATGTAATATCGCCGCTAATATTGATTTTTTCAACATAATAAATAATAGCACATAAAACACAATACAATGTCGCCGTTACATGTGGTTTACATTGAATACCAATAAACGTAAATGTGAAGACATACCGTTTATGAACGCTTCGTAAACGCTAACATCTCCATTTCTCATGAACGAGGTTTGTAACTGGAAGAGAAGTTACAACGAAGGTCTCAGGTGTGGGATAATAATTTTAAGCGCACAGGACCCACCTGGTTTTCTCGCGTGCAGCTGCAGACGATTCTCCCGTAGCCGTCGCACGTGCAGGGCCCGAGCTGGGAGCAGGTTCCGGAGCCCGGGCTCAGGATGGCCAGGCAGCCGGTCAGCAGCGCGCAGGCCGCCAACGCGCGCGCCAGGGACACGGCCATGGCTGAGGTGGTGCTCGTTGCTGGATGACAGCGTGTCTGGTCGCGCCTCGCACTATCGCCGCACTGCACACCTATTCACCGGTGATCCGCACTTATCGGCGATACTGTGAACTGTTTCCCTCGCGCTATCAGCTATCGGGCACTGGGCGTGCGCGCGGCGCGAGATTACGTATACCACTCTGGCTTTAGACCCGAGTCGTCAGATTCAGATATTGTATTTACCGCGGTACGGGCGAGAATATATTTATTTCAATTCCGCTTTCAGCCGTTGGCGTACATTAAACGTTCGTATGTCTGACCATACATCACACGGCATCCCCACTGCGAGGCGTGCATTAGAAGCGACGACCGCTCTATTCAATATTACTCGATAGAATAACAACTGCTTACATAGATAAGGATTTCTTTGTTTTGTTCTGCGGTATCTATTGAGATTAATCATTTAACACTCACTTGCTGAGTCTTTGTGCCTACATTATCTCGTCAACAAACACTGTGCGTAGGTGATATACCTGCATGCAGATTTAGGAATGATTATTGTATTCACAGTGAGAATCTCTCTCCGCGGACCGCCGCTTATAATGTAGGTTATGTTTACAATGTTCAGAGTAACAGTGAAACTATAAAAGCAAGTGACGTCACTGCATCCCTATGTATGCGAGATGACATAATATGATGCTCGTACGGGAGGGACTTATTTCAACGTGCAGAGAAACGTTAAATTTATTTAATTCGTACATCTCATTAATTTGACGTAGTTACGCAGAAAGCGTCCAACTTTCGGAATCGGCTTGTTTGTGTTTTCTTTGCAAATGCAATAGATTTTTTGTTAATTTCGCTTTCACTCGACAAATGCCGTAATGCTTATTTTTTTATATGAATACCGCACAAGAGTCCCAACTGCTCCCAACCGTCTGGAGCCAGTGAGACTATGGCATCCCCAATCATGGAATGTTGTGAGGCTGAAGGTATTGGGGAGGGAAAGGAGAAGGGGAAGAGGAATGTGGGGAAATACCTGGCTATTCAGATCTGGTCACCAAACACGGCTAAAAGCCATTTCAAGCAACATTTCAATTCTGAATGGTGGCCTTTCACCAGGGCGATACTGAGAGTATCTTCCACTCTGGATATTTATTTATTTCAAAAAAATTAATTATTATAACATAAGTATAACAATACATGATTCTTTTTTTATTTATTGTTCTAATCTCTATAACGTTTTAAAATTAGTATGAAAAACATTGAACCTGCCATATTGTATTAAGGTTAGCCCATAGATATACCACTCTGGTTAGCCACAGTTTACATGTTCAATAGAAGAAGGTTTGTTTGGATAGAAAATTTTCAAAATGGAAAACACAAGAAGTACTTTATTATTTAAATATGTTTTGAAATACTAAATGTTTGGAATGAAATAAAATTTTCATATTACTTTTTCTTTGTTTGGAGATAGTAATAGTCGTTACAAGGCATTACTTTCGCTGTCAAATCAATTATGGCACCCAAACGACAAGCAAGAATTCACGACTTCATAACTTTATTTTTAAAAAAACTACCAACGCCGGGTACACGTAATAATCGGCTAGTACGTAATAAAAAATAAAAAATACAAAAAAAAAATTAAATAACTACAAACTTAAATCAACAAAACAATTTTTGAATAATAATAACAAATAACCGAATAGTAATTTATATGCTTAAAATGTAATATATATACAGTATTGAATTGTCAAATTTTCAAACCACTTTTTCTCAGTTTTATCTTTTTGGGTTGGACGCTTTCTGCATAACTACGTCCAATTATAGGTCTTCCTCTTTTGGTCCCTGCATCCTGCGTGGGCGGTGGGCGTCCGAGCCATGTTTTTGGCAGCCTCGCACATTCTGCACAGTTTTGGACCTGTCCATAGTAGAATTTTTTGCATCAATAGCAGCTAATTGCTAATTGCTCTCATCCGCGTCTTATCTTCCCCCTAATTATAAAAATGTATTATTTTATTAAGAATATCCCTCCAGTCTCATTTCACAAAATATTATCAAAGTGTGCGCAATAGACAAATAAGCCCTTCAAACGACCCCCTTCAAAGTCCCCCGTTTCAAAATAGAAGATTTGAAAGCAATATCAGTTTCACTTCTCTGAGAGATCATGATTTAGTATCGAAACGGTCCTTTTTTATTATTTTTTTTATGTGTGTGCCGCACAAGAGTCCCAACTGCTCCCAACCGTCTCGAACCAGTGAGACGATTGTATCCCCAATTGGGGTATGTTGTAAGACTGGGAAGGGTAAGATGGGGGAAGGGGAAGGATAGGAAGTACTTTACCATTTAAAGCGACGTTCAATGGAGGTCTTTCACCAGGACGATACAGAAAGTATCTACCACTCTGAAAAGTGCCGCACATATACTTCATAGATGTGAAATAACACAAACTAACCAAATTAAATTTTACTTACCCACACCGGGATTTGAACCCGCGACCACCGGATTCGTAGCAAGGGATCGTAACCATTCAACCACAGTGACCGTCAATACCTCTTGTTATATTTAGTGACTAGATCTGTATAGCTAGTGACTTCGTGACCTTCCTCTTTCCCACCACGAACATCTTTCAGCACAGAACATTCCCCTAATTGGGATGCCCTAGTTCCACTGGAACTGATTGAACTTGTGCCATATCACATAAAAAAACTGATCTTTCGGACATCTTTTTATCGGTGTTAAATTATTATTATATTCTAACTAATGTGTACCCGGCCTTACTCGGGATTTTTTTTTCTCTTTGGTATAAAAGTATGAAGTTGTAAATTCTTGCTTATCGTTTGGGTGCCATAATTAATTTGACAGCGAAAGTAATGCCTTGTAACCACTATTACTATCTCTAAACAATGAAACATTCATTTGAAAATTTTATTTCATTCCAAACATTTATTTTTTCAACTACTTGTGTTTTCCATTTTTTAAATATTCTTCCCAAACAAACCTGCTTCTTTTAAATATCTAATCTGTGGCTAACCAGAGTGGAATATGTATGAGCTAACCTCAATACAACATGGCGGATTCGATGTATTTCACACTGATTTTAAAAGTTATAGCAACAGTTTTACATATTGGATTTCATTCAAACTACTCTCTAAACCTTCCCGGCACTAATAAGAACTGTGCTATTTTCAGTGAATTCGGTTGAGTAATTTTCGAGAAAATCCATTCATTTTTATGTGTAGAGATATTAATTGACTTTATATTATTTTTTTTTAATTTTCCCGATTCATACGTGTGTTGATTTGTCATGGAACCCTTTTATAATAGTCTTGTTTCATTATTCCTTGTTAGTGCCCGTCAGAGTCGTCGTGGCGTGGACACGCGCTGCTGGCGATGTGACGTCACAGGGTCATCAGAGGTCCTCCTAGCAGATGAATGCGTTAATTCGCGTGTCACTGTTTGACATGACTCGGAGAGTGGCCAGTGGCCTGTTAGCTCCCGCTCCCACCCACAATCCATATACTTACCTACTCACTTGTTTTGAACTATAGTATTATTGCCCGGTATTTCTGTTGCTCTTTAACCTCGCTATATTTACGAGCATTAAGTTGCTCTATGATTGAAACCCTAACAAGTTGGCGACCAGATAATTCAACACACATATGAATCAGCACAATTTTAAGTATATAAAAATGATTTTTTTGTGTGTCCTCGATTTTCTCAAAAAATACTCAACCGGTTTCGCTGAAAATAGCATAATTTGTTCTTATTAGTGGCAGCAAGGTTTTTAGTTTGAATGAAATCTAATTCATAAAACTGTTGCTATAACGTTTTAAAATTTGTATGAAAAACATTGAACCCCCATGTTGTATTGAGGTTAGCCCAAAGATATACCGCTCTGGTTAGCCACAGAATACATATTCAAAAGAAGAAGGTTTGTTTGGGAAGAATATTTTCAAAATGAAAATCACAAGTAGGTACCTACTTAAGAACTTTATTATTTAGATATATTTTGAAAAAATAAATGTTTGGAATGAAATAAAATTTTCAATTTAAGTAATGGTTCTTTGTTTAGAGACAGTAATAGTCATCACAGGGCATTACTTTCGCTGTAAAATCAATTATGGCACCCAAACGACAAGCAAGAATTCACAATTTCATAACTTTATTCCAAAATAACGTTACCTAATTGATAAGTTTTGTTTTTTTTTTCAAACAAGATTTAGTGGGTTAGGTTAGATTAGGTTTTCGGGCTAGTTTTTTTTTGCATCTTACTTATATCACTTTTAATACGTGTGTCGATTCAAACGGTTTAATTGTCACGTAACCGACAAGGTTTGCTGATGCCATTAATAAAAATTACTGAATTACCACCGTGCCTATGTTTCTCAGCGTAAGCTTCACACCTCACAGGTGTATGTAAAGTGTAACAGAACGTACCCGACATATTTTAACTAAGCTTATTAGAAAAAAAGTTAGATCCCATTTATCTCGAAGCTATTAAAAAAAAATATGTGCGAAAAAAAAGTATGTCTTTCGTATTTCGCTACTGGTTAGAATTTTAGGCCAGTCCACTTGTACCGCGTTTCACCGGACCAGTTCACCGGTTGTCTATAGGAAACCAAACAAGACACCAGAGAGGACACAGAGTGGTAGATTCTTTCAGTATCGCCCTGGTGAAAGACCACCATTCAGAATCGAAACGTTGTTTTATATGGCTGTAGCCGTGTTTGGTGACCTGATTTGAATAGTCATGTACTTCCCCACCTCCATTTTACCCATACCCTCCCCCTTCCCACTACGTTCAACCTCACAACATAGGTACCCCAATTCGGGATACCATAGTCTCACTGGCTTTAGAAGGTTGAGAGCAGTTTAGACTCTTGTGCGGTACTCGCATTACAAAAACAAACAAGAGTAGTCGACAGAATCGTCGGCAATTTTAACAAAGACCAACCACTTTTTAAAATTATCGGATACTCGAAATATTGTACAAAATTGTTGTCGTTCTATGTTGAAACTGCTGACGATTCTTTCGGCCGCTCTAGGGCCTCGTTAGGTTATCTATATACACCAGTGTGGTGCCACTGTTACGGCGCCACACTGGTGTCCCGACGACATAGGACCCTTACTTGCAGTATTGGATACTCGCAATATTAGACAAAGTTATTGTCGTTCTATGCTGAAACTGCTGACGATTCTTTCGGCTGCTCTAGGGCCTCGTTAGGTTATCTATATACACCAGTGTGGTGCCACTGTTACGGCGCCACACTGGTGTCCCGACGACATAGGACCCTTACTCGCAGTAATGAATACTCGCAATATTAGAAAAAGTTATTGTCGTTCTATGTTGAAACTGCTGACGATTCTGTCGACCACTCTGGTTTCTCGTTTGGCTGCCTATAGAGACAAGTATGATGCCACTTTAGTAGGCTTGTTCAAAGTTCTAACCAATTGCGGCATGCTAAAGTAATATATTCTTTTTATTTACAATGGAAAAAAAACATAGTGACATGATGGGGTCATTGGGGTTCAGTAGAAAACAGGCAACTTATTTGAGTGTCAAGTTTTTTTTTATTAATTCACAATGTAAAACACATTCTTAACTGGTAGGTATTATGGGTTTCACTTAATTATACGAACTATTTCTACGGGTAATCTGCACACGGTCCAGTGGGAAGATTACCAGTCGTCTCGATGTTGGTGTTGGAAGTCTCGGAGAGCAGGTGGTACTTCCGGTACCACCTGCTGAGGCAAGCGGCCCGCTTGCTTTGTAGAAGACAGAAGTCTCGACTACGACAACTGACCGGACGGTCTCCACTGACTCGTCTGTCTCCACTGACCTTGCTTCTTAAACTTGGATATTATTTATTGACAGAGTTCCTAAACAATGAGTTTACTGACTATAACATAATTGCAAGAATGGATTTTCTATTGAAACTTTACGTGGAGGGTTTTTTTGTTTAATATTACTTGGGCCAAAGTCTCCCTTTTTAATCATATCCGAACTCTTCTTCGGGTTCCTTCGTGAACTCCGAACTGTGCTTCGGTGGCTTGTAATTAGTTCGCTGTTGCTGACCGAGTTAATTCCCTTAACTGCTCGCTTCTTCTGGCGACTGCAAAATTCCCGGAATTGAAAGCCGGGCGTTTGTTCATTAGCCGCAGGTAGACAGACCTCGGGTACCGTATTCGGGATTAGGATAGCTCGGTGTTTCCCGTACTTATGACTTGTATCAATAGGTATCACAGCAGACGAAAATTACAAATATATTTTTTTCCAAACAATCTCAAGAATTGTAAGTCTGTCGGGTAAGATCTGTTAAACCATCTTTAATGGGAGTGCTGCCCTTTGATAAGTGCCTAAATAATTTTTAAATGGCCAGTTTAGTGTACCGCAATCTTTTACACCTAAATGTCAAGAACTGCCCTTCTAAAATGGCGTTATTAGCATTGTTTCTGCAAGGAAATAAATTAAGTATGCACGTCAAATACCGGGATCCGGCTTCAATAATTATTCCCGAATACATTAGTTACATCATCAATCAGCATGATCAAATGTAGTATGAACTTATGTAGGTCATGAGGGAGTGATGTTTCATTCAAAGAACCGCGAGTGACGTCTCTTGCGGTTTAGTCGTGCCGTATCCTGTTCACTCGGAGCCCTGACCTGTCTCGGAAGGAATGACCACTAACTATTGGAAGATATTTCACTTTTTAGTCATGGTATAACCAAATTTAAATTGAACCAAACTTCATACTTTGAACTCCGTCCTAACCTCAGATCATGGAGTCCTAACCATGGTTCTAACATTTAGCACAATTTTGATATACTTCCCATGTTTTACCCATGGTATTCTTAATTGTAAATGTTAGAACGGAGATCACAATACTCACTAACCATCACACCGTTTCTCCGCAGGGGTAGGCAGAGAGGACGGACCACCAAACAACTCGATCTTGATAATGTTATTATTAAATTTGATTTACATTGAATTAAAAAAAAAATAGATGGAGTTCTACGAACTAAACACAAGAACAATTAATAACTCGATCTTGACATACACTTCTTGCTTCATTCACATTCATACAACGTCTTATACATTCTCTTCTGTTATTCCGACTTCTAACATGGCCCGAATCAAGCATTTGATTCACTTGATCGTGACATGTCTTCTTCGGACGTCTCCGGCTTCTTCTTCCATTCACATTCGCGTCATATATTCTCCATACTCTCCTTTCTTCGTTCATCCTCTCTACATTCCCGAATCATCTAAGTGTCCCTTTCTTAATTTTGCTCATTACGCTTACATCAGCCTTGCATTCTTTACGAATTTCAACATTTTTCAGACATCAAAATACTTAGTTTTGGCTAAATGCAAATTTGGCTAAATCGCAGTTAAAAAATTAAACAACCCGGTCTAAGAAGATTTATAACTGAAGAAACATTTGTCACTTTTACAATAACTCTTGGCAATGAATATACAGCTGTAGGAATTCAATAATAATAATGATTTTAAGATTTGTATAGCGCCGTTTTTGTGAAAATCACCCCGAGGGCGCTGTACTAATATTACTTTCTATTCTGATTACCTCTAATTATTTATAAACGGATACAGAAAAATATACTTTTCTGGCAGGTCACTTCAGATGAACACAGTTTTTTATTAGAAAATTTAAGCTTTGAGATGACATTTTTACAGTTGCTATTTTTTCCGCCTTTTCTATTGATATTACATTTATTAGGTGATTGGTGGCACAAGAAGAGTTGGTATTTATTTGAAATATTTATAATTTTTAGGACTGGAGAATATTTATAAAATAACCTTAAAAAATTTAAATTATAAAAATTAATAGATATTAACATTTTTTATTTATTTTTTACTCTTTTAGTTTTTTACAGTGTTGCGGGCTGTGGATGCTTATAAGTAACTTTAGGTAAGCATTAGCCGGTTAGCCTAGCTAAGTAATTTGCATGTACATTTCTTCAATTTATGGATATGATTGTCTGAAAAGATGAGTTTTAAGTTTAGTTCTGAATTCTGTCGCGTATTTGGTCATTCTTAAGTCATGCGGCAGTTCATTTCAGGCTTTAGGTCCTGAAACTCCGAAAGCACGATCACCGAACTTAGTATTAGGCGTGCGCTTTGGTTCCTTCAACCTCCCGAAAGCTGATGACGCTGCTGACCTAAGGGTGGACTGCCGTGAATTAGTATTTTCAGAAATTGGTATTTTTAGTACGTTAAGTGACTTAAATACCATCCAGTAGAGCTTGAACTGGACTCTTTCAAGACATTTGAGTCAGTGGAGATTTTTGAGATGCTCTGAAATGTGAGAATATTTAGATACGCCGGTGATAAGTCAATGCAGATTTTTGAGATGCTCTGAAATGTGAGAATAATTAGATACGCCGGTGATAAGTCAATGCAGCATTGAAAACTGAGTGCAATTTGTTAATTTGGTAGTTGGGAAGACTTGCATATATTCCATTGCAGTAATCTAGGCGTGACACAACGTACGAATTGACAAGCAGTTTTTGTCGCCTCTGTTGGCAGGTTTCTCTGTACTGTTTTAATTTGCCTCAATTGAAAGAACCCTGTTACGCTTCTGTTTACTTGACTTATTTAAGTTTATTGAGGATATATTCTATGTTTAATTATTCAAACTTGATACATTATTTAAAAACAGTAAATAAATAAATAAATTAACCAGCGAATGGTTCAGCAAATTCACCGAAAAGGGAAGCAGAGAGGATTGCACCAGGGACGTTAGCCCCACCAAATGAAAAAAATCCTGAATATTTTCAGATGAAATTTGAAATATTGAATTTACCACTTTTGCTTACCAGTGGCGTGCGGCCCATAAAGGCTGATAAGTTGTGCCTACAATTCTTTTTCCAATTTTTTGAAAAAAAACGTAATTTTTCTCTAAATTTCTAATGTCATCAACTATAATCGATCAACCATTATAATTTTTTTATGCTTTCTAAAATGTATAGTTTTCAGCTGCTCTCTGCTTTGAGCGCCTTATTACGTTTTAACATGATGAATAATGACAATCTACATCTGAAAAGGTACAGACTACCCTTGGTCAAGGAGCAACGTACGCCACTGGTACATACCTACGTTCTGCACTTCTTGTATCATTGGCATGCATTGCATACATTGGGTGCGTCGGTTCATGTATTATCGTTATCACCCCTGACGGGAATCTGACGGAATTTACATACACTTTAGCAGAAATGGATGTGTAGTAGCTGCGTTCACCCATCACCAGTACCTCCTATACACCATTATCTTGTACAATGAAGGTTTGCCTCGCGTCCTTTGACTCGGGCTAAACACTAAAAACACACCCGAGACAGAATGCAGGCAAGGAACAGCTACTACACACGGAAACTACTCGTGCAGCCCCGCCGTGGGTTTAAAACTGACTAATTACTAATTATTATGAAATATTAGAAACTAATCGTGAAGGTTATTCTTAAAGTTCCATTAAGGACGAGTACTGATTTTGTTTTTAAGAAACTAAATGTGCCCAACATGAAAAAAACATATTAAACAAAATATCCTGCTTCATCAATTAATAAATATCCATATGACGAACGAACAAGCACTAGAGCCCTAAGACGATCACATGTAACATATTTTAATATTCCAGCTTGTAAAACCTCTTAAGGACAAAGAAGTTTTTAATATAACGCTATTAAGGTATTCAATTCCCTACCTGTCTGTACCTAGTGACATCAGGAATACGCAAAACAAAAGTTCCTTTAAAAGTAAGATCATCACCTCCAATAAACCTGTCTGTTTCTAAATTCTTTTATACCTTTAAATTAGCATTTTTTAATTTTTTTTTTTAAATTTTAATCTATTAATCTAAATATCCTAGCTGAACAACCACCCCTGTAAATTGCCATCTCGACACAGGCGTTTCACACCTAGTGAGACGGGCATTCCGTCAGCCGATAACAAATGTTCATATATATGTATACTATATGTACATATGTAATAAATAAATAAAATTTATCAAGGTTCTAATAGTTATTGGACAATGAGCAAGCGTAGACGGTGCTTTTCCAACAGTCCTCAGTCTCGCCAATCATTAAAAACCTAATAATAAACCTTAACAAATCAGGAATTCATATATTCCGCCTTACGAATTGTATTTACTGCAGTGCGAAAGGGGAATTTTATTACCAGTACAGCGCCATCTATGAAATTCATACCTAATTCTTCTCTCGGGTTCGCAGTTAATATATTATAATATGAACACTGTTGGATCATTTAAAAACGCAGAAATTAATTCATGATCGTACCGATAGGGGGGGCTGTCGACCGGCATTACAGTAATTTTTAAAACTCGACTTATCTTGTCAGGGCCCAACAGAGAGCAGCTAGGCCAACTGATAAACGTAAATATCTCCGATAGCGAACTTAGTGCAACTGAAATGCAGGGCCTATGTCGATTTCTGCTAGAGAAGATATCATCATATTGTATTTTGTGTATACGAGTATACGAAAGTAACAACTTATGTTTGCTGCATTCGTGCGGATTAAAACATTGGGGTATTTTTTTTTAACAATTACCTACCCACTTTCTTACGGATCCATATGGTGTCTCGTCTTATTTTGGGTAGTTCATCAGATATTTCTAGGCTCTATGTATCATGTAGAAAATGACGGTGTGAGCTGAAAACAGTTGTGTTTACCTAGGAATTCCATGCTGACAAGAGATCACATTTCGGGAGTTTTTCCTGTTTCACATAATAGGTTAAAAGAAACGATTTACGCGCTCACAGGTGTCTCTAATTAAAATATTTGAGTAAGAAACACTTTTAGCACTTAATGCTTTTAAATATTGAGATGAATTGTTTGTTGCCGGGTGCACATACGGAACATGAAATAGAATAAATTGTTTTTGTAAGTTTAAAGAGTCCTTCAAGAAATTTATAAAAACACTGTATATGTTAGTTTTACAATTATATATTGTATTTTCATAAGTTTCTAGACGAACGTTAACCTTAAATCTACAGTATATATATTTATATTTTATATTCCGTGTTTACATCCGCCAACAAACAATTCATTTTAATATTAAAAAGCATTACGTGCGGAGTTTTTTTTTCTCTAAAATATTTAAATTAGCCCCATCTGTGAGCGCGTATTACGTTTCGTTTATCTTTAAATGGTATTTTTAAAATATTGTTATATTCCAGGGAAAGTGATTTTTTTGTTCGAGATAAACATACCAGTGACGTCTGTGGTAAAAACTGTATTTTCAGATTTGCAACCTGTTCTTTACTTTTTTTCTTCAAAATGTTGAGATTTGTGCTCAAAATACAAACCCTTATTCTGGAAAATTGAGTGGAAGAAATCAATCACTCTTCTGCCCTTATTCCTCTTTTACTTTTGATTTAACCATCTCAATAATAAATCCACCCGCCGCCACTCTTCGTAGTTAGTAAAAACGTCTGCACTCCCAAACATACTCCCATATTTTAAAGCACACATCATTTTTATTCTAAACTCCGTGGTAATTTATTAAATTTTATTATCACAGAATAAACCGATAGAAGTGTGTTGTTGTGTAAATACTCGTAAACATCAATCATGTTCAACCGGTGCAAAATTCATTGGTTAAATTATTAGTTCATAAAAGTTTATACGAACAAAGGCATCATATTCCATACTTTTATCGGAGTCTCAAAATTCTTTCAGTTAGAGCAATTCTGTTGTACAAAATTGTATTTTTTACTATATATAATACAAATAGACTAAAGCACACTTACAATATTCCTCTCAATATTAACGAAGGATCAATGCTTCCTAAGTTTACAAACAAATATGAACATAGAACTTTAGATTACATGATTCCTAGCTGTTTAAATATATTACCTGCTGAAATAAAAAATAAAATAATTAAAGCTAAACGGTTAATAAATATAATGAAATCTTAGCTAGCTGAATTGTTGTCATTTATGTTTTTTCTTCTTCCGAAATATTTATGTTTTAAGTTTGTTTAACTTAACTTAACATTAACTGTAAATTTAGTATAAGGTTTTGAATAACAAGCTCCCGTTAGACAAACTACTAAAAAGTACGTTTTGCCTTATATTTTGTAAAATGTCTTAAATTAATAAAAAAATTAAATCATGCGACGAAAATCAATTAATGTTTTCCTCACTTCTGATGAAATGGATCATGTTCAAATACCGAACTTCTTTAATGAATAGATTTTCAAATTCATTGGCTTGTCGAGGGTCTTGGAGAAGAAAGGTCTTGTGTAAACTGGCGACATCAAATCGGCACGGATTTGGGATTATTGTTCGGCGAAAATAAAACGTCGGTATTTCATAACTAAATTGTAAAAACAAAGTTATAAGTTAACAGTTCGTACAGTACGTATAATTCGAAAAAAACGTAAATTTCAGAATTTTATCCTCCCTATTTAGAGCGAATAAAAATTGGCGGTTTTCGGTTTCCAATTGCTGGCATTACTGGCTTTGTTCGTTATTTTTTTCATTGAATTTCAGCTACTCGTTCAGGCTGTAGCCCTGTTTATATTTTGAATGATTATTTTTTGTATTTAATCTCGACTACAGCATACTTAATTGGTTTTTTTTTTCATGTACTCGTATGTTTTGAAGGAATGTATTAATTAAACTATAATAAAAAATATATATTATGATTTAATTACTATGGTGCCACAAAGAATTTTGAATTAGTGCACGATTTGTTATTTTAAGTGAAACACGCCCTCAGAGACCTAATGGTCTTTCAGATGAAAGTAGCAAAAACATGAAAAGTAAAAAAAAAACGTTCGTATAATTCTACAAAGTATTATTTATTTATCTGCAGTTTTAATTCAGATATGAAAGGGTTAATATCCTCTTTATCCGTTTAGTGAAATTAATATGTACTGTTGCTTCCTTGCTCTTGCGGCATGTCACTACCCCCGTGGAATATTAACCATCCTTTGCCCCAGTCATGTCAACGCTCATTCATAGATTAACATACAAATAAATTATTATTAGTTAGAATAGTATTGTGTAATGTGTTTTGCTCTGGCAAATGAACGGATTGTTGTAAAAAGGTGCATTGACAGTTTTGACATTATTGTGGAGTCTTATTCCAATTTTGACCCTTTCCTCGAGTATCGATATTGACCGTACGTATACATAAAATAACACGACTTCCTGTTGTTTATTCAAAATTTGAAGCCACTGATTAAACAGAAAAACACACTACAGTAGTGTGTTTCTGTGCTGTGGGCGTGTCTGTGTGCCCGAAGTAAACTAAATTTTACCTATCTTCGGTGGGAATTGATCAAAGATTTAAAAAAATCGTAATTCTTTCTTGAACATATACAGTCTGACATTTAAAAGTAGACAAACATTGCGTGCGCTGCGATCTTTAAACAGATTTTGAATGCCACCACAAAGATGGCTCATGGGAAAATCAAAGTAAGACACAGTGGTCGTGCAGTTCAGAAATTTGAGGTATTTTCCGAAAGGAGATGATTCTAAATCACATTCTAAGATAATTTTGTGTTAAAACTTTTTTTGTTAACGCTTTGCGAGGAAGATAAAATATAATAACGAATTTGAGGAATATTGTCTTTTGAAACCTTATCTTATAGAATTAACAGATAAATCATTCGTAGCATTTCTTGAGTTAAAAACCTGCAAAATGCGTATTTTTGGTTGCTGACCTGTGATTGGCTAGTAGGTACCTCCGGGACCAATGGAACTATGGCCTACCCAGATTTTGAGAAATGTTGTGAGATCAGATCTGGGGGAGGGGAAGAAGAAACAGTATAGGAAGGTTGGGAAGCACCTGGTTATTCATTCCTGGTCACTAAACATGTTGAGTAACGTTTTGATTCTGAATAATATGGTGTCACTAGGGCGATACCATCCGGAACGCACACTAAATTTTTCCAAAACATTCCACAATAAAACTCAACTAACTTCAGCTCAGTCCATCTTCCTACGACAGTAATGCACAACCCGGGGCCCGCAATCCTTTTCATGCGGCCCACTTAGCTAAATAAAATAAATAAAAATCAACAGCATTAATTTATTGGTTTAATCCAGGGGATAAAAATCATTTTCGCTTTCGGCATCATGCTGTTAATATCTTGGATGTGTTTATAATGTTTTTTCTAAAAATATAGAAGTAACGGATGTGAGTTTTGACATTTCTTATTTAATAGCAAACGTCCGGATTTCCGGGTGCTATGATTAAAATATTTAACGGATTCCGTTTCACAAAAATTGGAAAGCGTATCGCGACAAACTTATCTGTCTTCAATAATTCAGATTAATAAAAATCGACAGCGTTTATTTGTGTGACCTTGGAGATGAAAACTTTTTGAAAATTACTGATTTACAGAATACAAAAAGGTTACCCGAACAAATTTTATTTGAAAACTTGACATACGAATTATAATGTTTAAAATAAAATTTGATATGATATCCAATGATTTTGCATTGTTATTATGAAATGTGATGGTTTACGTATGTTACCTAGTTAATTTTTCGGTTTATTATAAATATATACCTAATGGCCCCAGACGGCTTTTAAATAAAAGCCTACACTAGCAACGCCACCGACCACAAAGTTAACCATGCCAAGCTGTAGATACCCTTCCCCGCAACCCGAGGCAGTCACCTACAGTTCTGATTGGTCCTAGCCGGATTCCCTGTGCACTTCCCGATGGAGAACGCTTGGTGGTGACGTCTCCCCAACTCAGAACCCCTCAATATCCCAGGGATCTTTGGGTATTTATTACCCTCTCTCCCAATCACAGTTTTCTTAAGGGATTATCCTTACGACTGGCGCAATGCCTCCCGGGAAGGGTAACGGGAACAAGAATCCCCTGGCACTGTTTCAGAGGAACTGCCCCGGTGTCCTAGCGACGGTATTTTCAAAGTATTCGTATCTTGTTTATTTTGTACCCTTTTGATTTTTTTTTAATGTTAGTATTCCTCCGCGTCCCACTTGGTTATCTGCAGACTACGGACATTCAGAGCAGAGCCACCATGTTTATAAGAGTCACCGTAAGAATAATGTACTAATCAATCTGGGATGTGTATTTTTACTAACTTCCTTCTAAGCTAACGCTATGCAGGGACACTTGAGGGTTTAGAATCATTGACAACTTTAGTCATTCAACTAAAAAATTAGAGTCCTTGACGTGCACCCTGAAGGAGTAACCATAAGTTACTTATACCGGGGTGGGTAACCTCAACTGTAGGTACCCTGCCCCCTGGGGCTCGTGAATATACTGAAAATTGATAAATTGGCTCTTCGGCTAAAAAGTATTGGCATCACTGTCCTACGACAAACTTAGCTTATCAATATATATGTTTCAGCGAAAGGTTCTTACTATACTTCTGTAAGAACCTTGGCCACAGCGTGTCTATTTTACTATATTGGTTTTCATGTTTCATAATTTTCAATACGTGTTCCGTCAAGGACAGAGTTTTTTATTCTTTTTTACTCGCTTTTCGGAGATATTCCACGGAGAAGTACGATAACGTCCATCAATTTCAGGTTTTGAAATCGTCAATTTACATAACACCTTTCGACTCCTCCGCTGTCAAAACAGGCCAATAAAATTGATAATTTTGATCGTGAATTTCGGTGTTTTATCAGTTTCACCTGAAATAGTTTAAAGGTGCTTTATTTTTACCAATGAAGCTGTTTTCAAATAATATGATCATCAATGAAGATGAGTTCATGATTCATATTTGGACTACGAACACATCCACGTAAGATGTGAGAGTGGGTGATGGTGAGTAGAGATTGGTGGTAGTAACCAGTGGCGGTTTTCTCTAAAGATAGTTTGTGCAGTGAACTCCCATATAAAAATATCGAAAAATCCACCTGTCCGCCAATACTGCCCAAGAGCGATTCCGTAATGAATCCCATACGCGCGTTATGAATCCCGCACGTATATGACTTTCTACCCTAAGAAACAGTTCGTACAAAACGTTCATAGTTCAACGCTACAGCGGGAGACGTGTGTACCTTGGGAATCTACAAGCAGCTCGGGTGCGCAGCGACTATGAAATTTTATTTTTTTTTATTTTTTATTTATTTTATTAATCCCAAATGTGTACGTAAATAAGTTGATAACTGTATATGTTACGTTTTTGTAGTCGACTTCTAGAATTTGTTGTGATAAAATTCCTTAATACTCGTACCTTCTTTAATTTTTTAAATATATGTACATATATACATATGGGAAAGACCGACATAGGATTTTCTCATATATCTAAGGGATTTTTTGTATTGAAAAAAACATGCATTACAATCATTAGAGGTACTATTTTCTGGTTTCAGTGACATTCTGGGGAAATTATATATTTTTTTTTTTTATCCAACCGAGGGGATTTTTTAATTTTTTTAATATTCGATTAAACTCCTACTGAGCTAGGTCACGAACCGCCACTGGTAGTAAGTAAAGTGGATATGGATGGTGATGAGTAAAGTAGAGAATGGAAGTGGGTCTTCTGGAGTAGTGGTGAAGGGAGAGTGGTTAAGGTGAGTGGAAGTATGGTATTGAGTGGAGCTGACCCAAACCCGGGGAGCAGTGATTCATCCCCCGATGGCCGGCGCTCGGTGAGCGATCTCGGGGCTCGGAGCGCGCCTATTTCAAGAATTGAAGTCTCGCGGCAAATGGAATTCCGTGATGTATATTTAGCCGCCACGACGGCGGTGTATTTTGTGCATTTTACTGGAATACGCCGAAGCCAGATACAGATACCCGCGGTAAGTACCGAGTACCGAAGTACTCCCTCTCGCGTCTGATGGCTTCACGGCCACCTTTGCATCGCCCGCATTGTCTCCTAGCTCCTGCCCAGCCACACTGCCAAATGTGGCTGTGTCTACCTATATGTACACAAACACAACCCACCTCGCCACCAAATATGGAAGAAATTACAAAATATATTGCGAATTCATTCACATTCGTAAATATTTTTATTACCAAAACTATATTTATTATTTATTTGTACTACTTATTATTATTATTATTATCTCGAGCTTCGTCAGGGTAAAAATACATAGTGAGCATGTATATATAGGTGATTCGTAATACAAACGTGAATAAGGAGGAGACATAACATCATTTAATTGAAAAAGATCATACCTATAATCTGAATCATAGCACCGGCGCAAATATTCGACACAAAAATGATTTTGGCATTAGATTAGGCAATAAGCCGTTAAAATTGGTTGTTATTTTCTTAATAATCAACGTAACTTATCCTACAGTCCCATATTAGATATATTTCATGTTAACTTAAAATTTCACACTTCCTCCTAATCCCACCCTTCTTTGACGTTCTGTATTTTTCTCATTTATATGTTGTCCCATTATATTTATATGTACTCGTAAGTATATCTCTGTCTCACTGTTCTATTATTTAATTTTATATTATGTCTCCCCTATATACTCGTATGTATATATGCTCACTCGGTGTATTTTGGTTTAGTTTTAAATTTTTTCGCTTAAGAGACAAATGAAAAATAAATTAGAGCTTCAAAACAACAACAAATTAATCTGTTATTATAATTGTCATATTTAGGCAGACTGAATCATTTATATGCCCTCCATTGATACGCTTGGTGTAAACCTAAGTGACCAGCTCAGGTATGGGGCTTAGCATCTCAGAAGCTGGGCGTATTGTACAGAGCCCGTAGATACTGCAGATAGTACACAACTGCTGACCCTGTACAAATCGCAAGTGCGCCCCACTGTAGAATTTGGCAGACACTTCTGGTCGGGAGCCCCATAATATCTGGAAAAAAAACCCTTGACTCTGAGATGCTCTGAGGAACTAGCGTCATTGATCGCTTCGGCAACGGTGCATAGTCGGGAAACACGCCAAACGCGCGCCCAACATTTGCACACGGTTGACATTTGTCACATGCGAACGGGTCGCTTCCACGACTCGTTCTTGTGTTCAACAGGCCGGCTGTGGAATTATCTGCCGTGCTCTGTGTTTCCTCCCTCCTACAACATGGGTCTCTCCACACAACATCCCCAAAGAGGATATAGGCTTTGAGGGAAATTATTTCCCCTCAAGGCCTATATCATCGGCCTCCTATATAGTTATTGTAAAATGTGTACGAGTATATATCCATCAATGCAATATCTAGCCAAATTTAATATACTCGTATAGAAGCATGCCCTTTATTTTTCACTATAACTTCACCTAGACTTTGATATAATCGCAAACCGAGTTATTTGTTTGGTTTACACGCTCTATCTCCTTAAAAGTGATGAAATACTCGTACATGTTTTTACTGGGTTACTAATCTTTTTTCCTATTTTAAAGTGTGTTCATTGTCATTATGTTTGTGGAAGATGGCTGCTTGTTTTCAATTCTTCCGGAGGTTTCTTTGGGCTTCTTATGTTTTGTGCGAACACTTTCGTCATACCGGGCGATGTGCCAATTCTTCTTTTCTTCTTCTTTTTTTATTAAAGACTAACATTCCAGGTTACGAATAATCTGACAATATTTATTCCTATATTTTTATTTTGTGGTAAATAAAAGACCTTTAGGAGCCAGTATATTCGTTACAATTACAACCTCATAATTTAGATGAATTGATAATGTAATATAGGTACCGATCTTTAAAACTTTTTCCTTTTTAGTTTGATTATCAACCATATTCTGCACGTGCCGGATTCTGTGCAATACAATCAGTATCTGAAGCCGCGTTCACACGTGAGTGATTATTGCCTACTGATCAATAAAACTACTCTCAACAAAAGCGACCTTTTCAGTGGATTGCTTCGGCTATAAAAGTCAGCGCGCCGAATCTCCTGCTTCAGAAGCGTAGCTGTGAATGCGGCCCGTGTCTTGCCGAGTTGCCGTTCATTGGAGACCGGAGACGTTCCCGGTGCCCGCGACGTAAAACAAGCAAAAGTTCCCGGGAAGCGAACAAGTGTACACTCTTGTACCTACATGACATGTATTTTACAAGTGTACATGTGTGCAGGGGTTCACGTGTGTAAGGTACATGAACATGGTACATGTGTGGCTCACGGATGTGTGCTCCTTGGAGCAACTATCCCATGCACATTGCGTTAATCACTGTATTCGTAATCGGTGGGTGACATTATTTAATAATTTCTTCAAGAGATTGGTATTCACTTTGTGGCGTCATTATTAATAAATGAATTAAAAATTACTTTTATATTCACCACTTTTTTAATATACATATCAACTATCAACATGTTTCGAAAGCGATCCTTTCTTCATCAGGAATATATAGAAGACTAAAAATAATAATGTCAAGTATAGACAATATAAAAAAAAAAATTCAAATTCATTCATCAATGTACATATATTTTTGTTTTATTTGGGTCATGATTTTTTATTTATATTTTAATCTTTCCCCTTGGAGTTTGACGGTACCACCCCGAAACGCGATGTTTTTTTTATGTAACTCATTACCGGATTTGTGACTGATGTGCATAATTGATCGATTCAATTAGACGGCAGTAAGCGCATGAGGGAACTATCCGTGGATTCGAAGAAGATATTATTGAATGATTTCTTTGGGCGGCTCGAAGGACGACTTGTAGTGGGAAATAGTCTCGTGTCGGCGGCCGCGGCGCGCTGCCAAGAACGCCCGTGACTCACTACCCGAAACACTGACAACATCATTAGCCGTTATACCCAGTCTAGCAAGCGGTCCACCGCGTGCAGGCGTTACGAAACAGCATTATTATTTGTTGCCGAATTCCGGAAATCGATTTTGATAAACCGAGTTAACTGGTTGTTATAAACGTTGAAAAAACTATCAATCTAAATCCAAAGATTTAAAGTTTTTTTTGTATACTTAAAAAAAATTAACCGCTCTTTGAACTTAACTCTATATTGATTATTATTCTATACTCAGATTATCTGGTATACACATTTTTTTCTGTACTATTCCTCACATCTCTTTATACTTAATTATTATACCTTTTCCTAGATATAATATTACCATACTATGTCAATGCCAGCCTTTTTCCCTTCTATTTTTGTACAATGGCACGCCAATTTGACTGTCTGTAAAACGGGATTTGTTCCCACTTGGGCAGTCAAAGCTTTCTTAATTTTTATTGTTAAATAATGTGTTTCAAATAAATTAAAAAACTAAATTTAAAAAATAACGCAACTGGCTGGTAAGACGGCTGTCACCGACGTCGGTCGGCTTGACATCAACAACGTCATATTCACGTTTAGGCGACATAAAAGAAAAATGTCATCATTATCGTATTTTGTTTTTTTTTTAGATAATGAACAATAACTGAAATATCCTATTAGGGCTAAAGCCATATCAAGCAAAACATATTGATTCTGAATGGCAGTCCTTCACCAGGACCATACTGAAAGTATTTGCTATTCTGGAAACCTTTTTCAAAAAACAAGGAAGTCATCTCTACCGCAGAACAAAAAATCAATAAAAGTGTACTCTGTACTGATTAGAAAGAAAACTAACGTAGTTAATTTTCATTTCCAGATATTTCGAGTCCTAGGCCCCAGATAGATTCCCAGACCCACGCCAATGAAATTTGTTTTCTGTTCAAGGAAGAATTTAGATATTAGAAAATGTTTCATCCGCTCATGTAAAAATTTGCTTATTTCGGGTACACAGACACGCCCATAGGGTACTTCTGGTTAATATCCCCGTGAAGATTTAACTCGATCGTTCTGACTGCCTGCCGAGCGTTCTACCTACATTCCACGTTATTTACAATCATGCATAAAGTTCATTTAAAGCTGGACGAAACGTAAAACGCACTCACAGATGACGCTAATTTAAATATTTTAGAAAAAAATATATGTATATAAAATAAAATATTTAAATGAATCATTTGTTGGCTTCTGTACATATGGAATATTATAAATTGTTATTGCAGGTTTAGAAACTCAAGTCCTTTAGGAAACTTATGAAAATTAATATACATTATTGTAAAACTAACTTAAACAATATTTTTTATAAGTTTCTTTCCTTGCATGAGTTTATGTATTTGGGAAGTATATTTACGAGAGATAAAAAGACTGATAGGGACATTGAAAGAAGGGTGAATGCAGGAAACTCCATTAACGGAGGACTGAACGCGGTTGGCGCTAACAAAATGTTCAAAGGTCCAAAGAAGCGAAAATAGCAGTCCACAGTGGAGTGCTGATACCAACCCTGATGTATGGCAATGAGGCATGGAATTGGCAGAGGAAGGATTAAAGTAAACTGAATGCCGTAGAAATGAGATCTCTGAGGCGAATGTATGGTAAAACCATGTATGATCGTGTGAAAAATATTGAGATTCGTAAAGAGTACAAGGCTTATGTGAGCGTAAGGAGTAAGATTAAGAAAGGGACGCTTAGATGGTTTTGACACGTAGAACGAATGAACTAAGATAGGAGTGTAACGCCCGAGGAAGATATGGAACGATCAAGTGAATCAACTACTTGAGTCGGGCCATGTCAGAAGTCGGAATAACATAAGAGAATGTATGAGACGTTGTGTGAAAGTGAATTAAGCAAGAAGTGTATGCCAAGATCGAGTTGTTTGGCGGTCCGTCCTTTCTGCCTACCCCTGCGGGGAAACGGCGTGATGGTTAGTTAGTTAGTTGAAGGATTTGAGCTTTAAACTTACAATAACAGTTTATTATATTTCACATTCCGTATGTACCCCCGCTAGCAAATAATTCATCTCAATATTTGAAAGCATTACACGCTAAAAGCGTTTTTTAATTTATATATGTATTTTTTCTAAAATATTTAAATTGGCACCATCTGTGAGCGCGTATCACGTTTCGTTTGACCTTAATTTACCAGTATTTACTGACACAAAAATGATAAATAAAATACAGATTATGAAATGACGATGTGGAAACAAAATCAGATTATTTTTCCTCGTCGGGAGCTGCTCGATTCGGTCAACATATGGATGGACATGGATCAACACGCGATTGGCGTGGGAGAGGGATGATGGGTTAACGAAGACTTCCTGTCACACCAGGACACTGCTAACACTTCTACCGTGTGAAGACAGAAGCTGACAATATGACGCTGGCACAATTTCGGGTGTAATACAACCGAATGTGACTGAGACAATTAGTAATAGGCAGTACCATATACTCGTACATGGTAACCGGATAATTCAATACACAAATCGGCACACTTTTCAAAAGTGATTTTATAAAGTAGGAGAAAAGAAAAACTAATTAATCTTTTATCTGACAATTACTATCATCCCACTAAGCGGAAAATGTTGCTTGTGTCGTGATGGAGGACTTAGCCAGCCGAGGAATCGAATTCACGACGCCTGAGTGGGAACCCGACGCGTCACTAAATCAGCCACTGACTTGCCGTATGACTTCTCACTGACTTTGTATTAAGACATTTTAATTTATACATATTAATACAAATACGTCAGGAATTTGTACGATACGATACGAATGTACCACCCCAGCCAGGAACACTCCTGCCCCGGTGCGACCGGTACACCATGGGGGAATGTATTGTTAAGACTTGGAACATGCTCTGTTGATAGGAAGGAGGTTGTAGTTTAATCAACCGGTATACATGGCAACCTAAGTCAATTTTGCACTTTACGATAGGTAGGAATACAGGAATTGTTTGAGTGTTGGTTTTCGTTTCCCGCTTCTATTTGCTTTCTGTTTCTGCTTGCCTCAAGCTTCTGCGGTAGTATTTTATTTTAGTCTCTTCTCGCATCTTCTTGGCTTTTCTTAGATCTTCTGACCGTTTCTTCTTGCTTCTTCTAGTATTTTTATTGTATCTACCTGCCAGGTCGTGGCCATTCTTGCTCTTCGTGGCTCTTCTAGTCTCTTGTAGCTTCTTATTGTCTATTATTCTAGTCTCTTATTTCCCTTTAATGTTCCTTTTTTCCCTCTTCTTGCCTCTTCTCACTCTTCTAGCCTCTCATTGCTTCTTCTTGTCATTCCTTGCTTCTTATTGAACGTTCGAATCAAAATAGAGCTGTATGCGCACAAAGGACACTCTGAAATACGATGAAGTACCTACCAATTCCAAAACTACAAAATTGAACTAAATACAACAGAATGAGATAAAAACCGACTGCAATTAAGATAAAGATTTAAAATTAATTTGAAATATATATTTTTAAAAATTCATGATATTTTCTCATATTTTGTTCCCTTTGCATTCAATAGGTACGATTAAGTTCATAATGAAAACGATGATATGAAACATTAATTTCTACTGCTTTTTTTGCTGTTGTTGTTAAAGCTTGTGGAGTTTGTATCCCAAAACCATTAATTACTTCAAGTGTACCCTTTACGCACTTAACTATGAAGCAGGTACGTCGAAAGTTATGAAGTAATAATCTAGGCGTCAATGAGGATACGTCAGGAATTTGTACGTGCATTTATTCGGTTGCCCACAACAATCGGAGGAAGATGATAATAAATGACTATTTGGAAATAAAATTTATACCTGAACTTGAAACACAAAGTCTACATTTGGTCATATAGCAATGCACGCCACTGGTGTGAGTACTGTATTCGACTCAACACTGGTTGCGACACATACTCGTATAATATAAAAATCTATAATTTACAGCGTCCTGACATAGATAATTAAAACATATCAGCAACAGTATAAATTATTACTAAAAAGTGTCGGTACAGTACAGATAAGACGTGTCATGTAAGTTCACTGATAATACTACTCGTATATGAGGCGCTGAGAACCTGAGACAGGTTTACGCCCTACCCATACGAACGTACGTGATACGGCCGCTATATTATCGCCTAAACGCAATAAGCCGTATCCCTTACGTTCAGGTACAAAAAAAAACTATACCCGAAACCCACAAAACATTCGTATACGTCAAGTTTGTTCCCGCGTCATTTAGTTTAGTATTTAACGTAAAATACTAAACGAGACATACCAGACAGATTTGTAATGTAAAAAATTTGTCTGGTATATTGTAAACACTGTTATGTAACGAAAGGATGGCCCCGAGATGAGTTCTAGCTACTCGTCTTAACAAATAAGCTAGGCAAGCAATCACATCATTTCCCTCCATAATTAACCAATCAGGCGATTCTCGCGCCCAAATTAAACCGATCAGAGCATACATTTGCACGATCTGACAACAGAACAAAAGGAAGCGACCCCAGCGCCACGGCAGCTTGACGGCCGCTCCTTGCTGCCCTTGAGACGCACTTTCCGCCTGGAGCTCGAGGAGATAACTGCGTCTCTGAAAAGAGGCGGTTATTTTGTGTTACTATTTTTTTACGGCCAAGTACTAAGCATGCGGATTGAAACCCGAAGCTAGACCTGCCACTTGCTGCCAAAGCACTCAACATGGTGCCTTACTAATTAATAAGCCAATTAGACTCAGTGTGGAGATGTCCAGCCTTGGCGTCATTGCCAGCAACTCTCGCCTTCCGACCAGATCACCTCGTGTAAGCTGATTTTCCATCTCCCCTTATTGTGTTGTTCAAGCCCTTGTTACATTTGCATTACCCGGTTAGAGATTTGAATCAGAAAAAGAGAAATTTTACGATAGAACCATGTCTAGAATAGGACCTTTTTACTAACTACTCGATTATTCTTAACCTACAATGTTTGTCTGACCTTACAATAAACTCTGAGTATGAAAGCACTTCCCTGAACTCATTAAACGTAGAATTAGAAAAGCCTTCAACCCAATTATAAGATTGCGATCGATCGACGACCTGAACTGAGCAATGAGAAGCTAATGTCCCTGCCGATCTGAGCTAAGCTAATGTCCGGAGCAGACTTCACATCTAAGAGGCCATCTCTAGGGCAAGTCCTGTCGATGTAATTGTCTCCCATAACTTCCCCTTGTGATCTAACCTTCCCCATCCCCATCCCTTTGTCTGTCCTTTTTATAACAACACGTACTGTTTTTGCGAAATCTAATGAAAAAAAAAACGATTTTTTTAACCTACTTTTTGAACAATAACCCAAAGGACGGGCCGGTTATGCGCCGTTTGAATCAAATTTTATATTTGTATGAAGTTTTATAGACAACTGTAATATCTTCGTGCCGCACAGACTTAACAGTCAATATTGCAGCGACAACTTTAGAAAACATCCTGTTAATTGTATGTCATAGACAGTTCTGTAATAGACTGCCATAGTAACTCAACCGCCTAATTAGTATGAACTAACCAGTTGGTGAAAAGACGCACTTTTTTGTGTCTTAATATTTAACGATTTGAAACATGAGTTTCACTACCTGACAATCATGTGTAGGTAGGATCATGGACCTCTGCAATACTAAACCGTACAATCGACATCAAACGGTGAACCGAAGAATCAGATTAGGTTCCTTATTTTTCTCAAATTTGAGGATAATTTTTATTGTTTTAATTTATAGTTTCTTCATTCTAATTAAACTTTAGCTTTTGAAAAAGTAATTATTTAATTAAGTTAAACTACTTTTGTGTTGTCTTCAAATGAAAACGAAATTAATAATTGTAAAAAAACAAAAATTGTAATTTTTTTAGCATTTTAAACCACCAACCGAACAGAGGTGAAATGTTTTAAAAAATGTTAATTATTGAAATATTAACGTCAGTAAAATCGTTGGTTTTCAGTGCCCATTATGTTGTTACTTAAATAAATCAATAACTAAGAAAACTTTATTATTTAGATGCTATAAAATTACAAATTAACTTTTTGTCGCTTAAGTTTGATGAAATGAAAGGATTAACTAAATTCTCAAAAAAATCAAAAGCATTTTTCTCAAAACTACTCAAAAGGCGTATAAGCCTCTCTGGTTCTCAGTGCCTCATTTATGTATGTGGTATGGAAAAAACTCATTTTTAATATTATCAGAGCAAAGCGGCAAATAGCAGCACTGACGCAGCCGCCATCGGTGAATCATCGACTTGCAACAAGTCAGGCGACCAAGAACTCAACAGACAACACTATTATCTTTCAATATAAACACAGTTTAACAGCAATACCGAACAAACACATACCTACCGATTTAAAAATATACATATCATTATTTAAAACGCTCGGAGCATTAAACCGCAGAACCGACCCGTTGAATTGTGCAACAAATAATTGGTCAGGGAACCCGTTCTCTCTACTAAAGCTTTCACCGTTGGGGAC
This sequence comes from Halesus radiatus, assembly GCA_022606495.2. NCBI lineage: Eukaryota > Metazoa > Arthropoda > Insecta > Trichoptera > Limnephilidae > Halesus > Halesus radiatus. The sequence goes on along the minus strand of JAHDVE020001694.1, from coordinate 7,196 downwards.
GGCCTTTCGAGACAAAAACAGTATCAAGAATATTGATTTCACATTCAGATGCACAATATGCTTTATTAACAAAATCATTACCTTTTTAAAATAAATAAAATGCACAAATTAATCAAAAATTTCTTTGTATTCACCAATTTATTAATATAAACATATCAACATGTTTCGAAAGCGATGCTTTGCTCATCAGGAATATATAGAAAACTTACATTTTACATGAAGTCATCGAAACTCGAGAAATACCGCAGAGGACAGAACAGGGTGTCAATGGCGACTAATTGACTGACGAGCAATGGGTGACGATGACATTCGAGGCATCTTTGCACCCCACTGCAATGCTCTAACCTTCCGGTCTCTAGTGCTACTCTACATAATAATGTTGCGCCGAGAGAATGCGGGCATCGTCCAATTACCACTTAACTCAACATTGTGTGAACACTCGGGGAAGATGAATCGTAAACAGAAACTTTATAATATAATAGGCCTAGTACTCGTACACGATGGGCCATCAGCTGGCCCACTACGGATGAGTCATCGCGTAGAGGGCATAGTAGCGTCGGATCGCTTATGGCGGTCGGTTTTTCGTCAGAACACCAAAGGATGGCGATGATGGTGCCCCCTAACGTGGCGAACTGCCCAGTGTCCGCTTGAATGTACTTCCTTTTTTCCTAGTCAGTAATATTTCCGTAACTTCGAAACAGTTTTCAACGGAACGGCAATAGTTCGAACATGGGACGAAACTATAAAATTCGTCGAATTAATCCCTATACATGAAATTCAATTTATAAAAATAAACGCCAAATAGGTATTTTTTTGTAAATTGAGGCTCTCCAAATATTGTATTTAAATTAAGTAAATGAATTAATTTTAAATAAATATCTAATGGGTTAGAGTTATTGGAAAAGAGGAAAAACAAAACAATTTATGATATTAGGTAGCATCTAATATCATAAAATTACATTTACGTGTCATTTGTTTACAATGTCATTTCCTAATATACAAAAAAAAACTAATCATCTCGTTTTGTAACCATATAAATGTGTGGCGTTGCAAATATCGCCGGCCATCGCCAAGCCATCGCATTGGTCATCTGATGGCCCATCGTGTAGTGGGCCCATTAGAATTACGTTACATGGGAAAATAAATGTAAGCAACACACATTGTCTTCTAAACATCAATATTGAATCGTTAATTTGGCGAGGAAACACTTGAAGGACGATATTATCACAGGCAGAATTGCACTAAAGGGCCTGTGTTTCGCGCACAGCTGTTGCTGCAAAGCTTCATCCCACATCGCTCGGAAGCAGGGGGAGGGCGTTATATGCGATCCAACACGCGAATCTAATCTGGCCGCTCCAGGGAGGACATTATAAAAGTGCGTGCGTGCAACATATACTAGGCCCGCACCCCAGCCTATAGGAAGCATGCAACCATTTGCCGGTGTACGCAACTAAGTAGTGGGAATTAGGGATTGCCATCCCGCACAGTTTTCAATCCCGCTGGATCCGCGCAAGATTTTTTCGAATCCCGCGGGATTGGATCTTCTAATGAAAAACATTTTTTGTTTGCGTTTAACCCCCCCGTCCTATTATTCAAAAAGTAGGTAAAAACAACGGTTTTTCTTTCATTAGATTTCGCAATAACAATACGTGTTTACAATATACCGACTCGTATGGGGGAGACGATACCCGAACACATCATAAATAATGAAAATTAAAACATATCAAATTATGGTATGATAATAATAATTCAAAAATGATACAAATAATATCTCAGTATAAAATAATAATTACAGGAGACACCATTCAACGTCTTATCTCCGAATCTGCTTCACAAAGAGCTACATATATAGCCAGCGGCTGAAAAGGGTCGCTCAGCCTCTACGCTTGTTGGCGATATGGTCAAGTAATCGTAAGCCATACTGAGGAAATTGCCTCTTACTCTGTCGCTTTCGTAAGTTGACATATCCTTCTTCGATAGATTTTCAAAATACTCGACGTCTGGAAACTTCTTTATTTCCTTTGCATAATTTTTCTTCTCTTTCTGTATCTTTATTTAATTCTTCTTTCAAAAACAGATCAGTTGCCTGTTGCAAATTGTCACCAGCTTCAGATTCTTCATCGGCAGATTCGTTGTTTTCCTCAATATTATAAACTCTCATCATAGGGTGCAATATTATTTGTTTTCTGTGTAAATCCCGCGGATCCTGCATGCGTTCAGAGAGTGCGGGATTGCAATCCCTATTGGGAATACCTCAGATTATAGAAATCTATGGGAAATACGAAGTTTTAAGTAAAAAGGTCGCTGAATTTTCTTTTTCAGTTTTGGCGATATTTAAACTTGATTTGGGTGACTTTAAGTTCTATAATTGTTATTCAATATAAACAAAAATACATTATTAGTGGAAGAAATTAGAGAATTCATGAGCAAACCAATTATCAATACGGATATTATGACGATGTTAATGCTCAATACTATTATTATTAATAGAGTTATAGTTTCTAAAAATGTATATAATTTTATTAATTATGTTAGGTTATGGTTTACTATGAATAGAATATAACATTATGTACGGTAAAGCTCGTCCTTGTTTTGACATTCGAAACTCAAAAACTGATCAAACCGACCGGCCATAGATTTGGAGCATTTTGGCGGGCTTATTTTAACTATGAAAACCAGAAAAAAACTAAATATACTGGTATTTAAGATTGAACGTCATTACTGATAAAAAAACATTAAAAAATTGGAATGGAGTTCCTTATTAGTGAAAAGCGTTAAACGATCCCGCTGATGCTTTTCGATTTAGAAGAAGTGGAATTGCCACTTCACAACGATTGAGAGGGAGTTGAAGCCGCGATTGGAGGAGGCGAACTGGTGCGGCTATTTCCGACTACTCTCTGAGAGTCGTGTAATCTCGTGTTAATAAAGTAATGTTGTTTTGGTACCTCAAAAAACTGACATTATTTTGATCTTGGCATCACTTCTGTCGAGTTTACTGGCCGGCACGTAACACGTTGATAGTTGCCGTCGAAAATAGCGAGACCGATTCCAGGAGTCGTGATTACGCGGCGTGGGTGACACTTCTTCTCTCGGGTTCGATTGATAGATTCCTCTATCTTAACAAACGGTGTTTTTTTACAGTAACTCCACACAGGAGGCCCTGAGGGAAATGATTTCCCCCGAAGCCTATATCGTATTTGGGAATGCTGTGTGGAGGGTCTTTTAGAGGATAGGAAGGAGTGACCTTGGGTCTTGAAAAGATCCATGTTGTAGGATGGAGGAAACAGAGTCCGGCAGATCATTCCACAGCTGTGCTGTTGAACACAAGAACGAGTCGTAGAAATGACCCGTTCTCATGTGACAAATGTCAACCGTGTGCAAATGTTGGGCGCGCGTTTGACGTGTTTCCCGACTATGGCGGTGCCGAAGGGATCAATGATTCTAGTTCATCAAAGCATCTTCCATTGAAACACAAGAAGAACAAGGACAGCATTCCCACCTGACTTCTGTGCTGAGAACGGGTCGCCTCTACGCTCGTTCTTGTGTTCAAAAGCTCGGCTGTGGAACGATCTGCTGGCCTCGGATTTCGGAGACCTATGTTCACTCCTCCCTATCCTCCAAAAGACCCTCCACACAGCATCCCCAAATATGACATAGGCCTCGAAGGAAATTATTTCCCTCAGGACCTCCTGTGTGGAGTAACTGTAAAAAAACTTCTAGATAATGAAAAAAGTAACGTTTTTTTTTTCTTTGGAAACTCACAAAAAAACATCCTTTTTCTAAACCATTTCAATTGTTGTGAAGAAGTGTTATCATCACTGCGTAATGTACGTATGTGTGCCCCCTCCCTCCACACATCATCCCCAAATATGATATAGGCCTTAAGGGAAATTATTTCCCTCAGGGCCTCATTTGTGGAGATACTGTAAAAAACTGTGTTTGTACGTAAGAAAACTACAAATAGCCCGATATTGGTATGATCACATACCAACTGATTTCCTGTTTGCTGGGTAAAGTAAATGGCAAGTACGAGTACATTTGCCGTAAGTAAATAAATGCCTTAAGAAGCGCGGAGTGCTTTTTTTTTCAAGTCATCGGTCCATTTCTACTGCTTTCTTTATTTGTTTGAAACATACATTATTTAACAAAAACATTTAAGAAAGCTTTGACTGCCCAACTAGGAACAAATCCCGTTTTAGGACAGTCAAATTGACAAATTTATTTCAAATTAACCCTTTCTCACCCAATTTAATTTATTTAAAAAAAAAAAAATTACGTTGAATTGTGTGTAGTGGAATTATTAGCAAATTTTTAGTATATTAAAATTTATTTTTTTTACTTATTGTTTAGGAAGTATTCAATGTCATTTTAAAATGACTGTGGCTCTGACTAGTAAATAATTAATTAGTATGTAGACAAATGAAACATTGTTATTACCTTATAAACTATTTTTATTTGCATATACATTGAGAAATTTTGGGACGATAAAAACATATATAATATATACTTTTTGTTTAGAATTTGCTTGTAATATGTAAGAGCGTACATTATTCTTTAAATAAAAATAATAAAACAAATGAAATAACAATAAAAAAACATTGTGTGTTTTACGGTAGTAGAGAAGTCGAATCACATAATTCCAAAAGGAGTGAACATCGGTTTTTGTTTATGATATAAAGTGTGTACGCAGCGCATCCAACCCAACGAAAAAAAATGGTGTTGCCAGGGAAAGATCACTAAATCATTTTAAAAAAGCCGCAAATGAATAGGGTTAGTACTTACTTTGTAAATAATTCTCAAAGTTCGTGTATTTTTAAAATTACTCTGGGTGAGAAAGGGTTAAGTGCCATTATACAAAAATAGAAGGGAAAAAAGGTAATATTGACAGAGTATGGTAATATAATATATCTAGAAAAAAGTATGATAATTAAGTATATGTGTTTGATAGATACAGGTTAGTGCTATGAGGCAAAAAATTCGTTTAAAATTGAGTACTAAAAAAAAATGATATTATTGAGTAATATCGAGTTACGTATCACTCAGCTTTATGAGCCGACTATGAAACGCAGGGATGCATCAAACAGTTAATAACATAGTAAATATATTTTATTCAGTAAGTACAAAAAGTAACTTTAGTAAATAGTTCATAACCAAATGTTTGTCTTTTTTTCTTTCATTGGTTAGGGTTTTTAATCCAGTAAAGTTTTTTTTTCCAAAGAGCACAAATGATGTAACATAAATTCCTGGTGACCTTTTGTTCTAACGACTTGTTTCTTCTACCTTCAGTCCCTAACATTTTTTTTTGATGACTTAATGTTCATGTGTGTTAAGTGCAATTAGATTTTTTTTTTAAATTAACATTTTCCTTTTAAATAATGCTTATGTACAGAAGCAGAGTGTACATTTTGCGTTTACATTTAAAAAAAAAAACGTGTGTCAAGAAAGTGTATTGTTTTTAGTTTGCTTGATTTTCGGCACTCCACCAAAATTAATGTGATTATCCGATTTCTATTCATTATCAATGATAAAAGTAATGTAAATTTCTCACGAACCACCAATGTATTTACAAAGTAAATAATCTTAATAAGCGCTTTTTAAAACACGTAATTGTATTTACCTAAAACTTCACTTAGCGCAATATGTGTGAGCTAGGCCATCGTTATAATGATTTACTATCTAATAAATAAAATGTAAGACATTAAATTTAAAAAAAAAACATTTATTAAAATAAAAATTATCGTACATCTTTCAACTAAGTGCATACTGTATAATAATATGGCATAGTTACTTTACATTCTATCTTTGCCTAGAATAAAATAAGTTTGATTTATCGATCTATGGATAGCTTAATTTATTTATATAGTTTTACATGTCTATACATATTTCGTATGCTAACGTACATCGTAGTCTTGTGGTTAATATCACAGTATAGCTTGTCCTCCAAGCGGGCCTTTAATGGCTGATAGTTGGTGCACGACAGTAATAGTTATTGGCAGACTAACGCTACGCGATATTTCATAATAGTGTATAGCAAGCAGTAAGTGATTCCTCGGTGTGTTTGTTGCCTCGACCCCCGACACAACACAACCTGCCCCGTGATGTCTTCCCTGTGTACGCTATTGCAATATGTAGGTACACTCATTATTTACAGAAATAACTTGGCGTGAATGTATTTCCAGGAACCCGCGCTGTAAAAATAACATTGCTAGCTGGAGTATTGCTCTGACGCAGAGACAGAGGAATCATTATTTTAGCAGAATTATTAACGTTATTAATAAGATTTGTCAGTATTAAAGGAATAACTTAACTATACATATTACTTGGGGGGTAATGAAATTCCACCATTGTAAGTTATTTTCAAACAAACTCAGCTGATATTGCGTTTGCTAGTTAATTAATACGCGTAACAACCCAAAATATGGCCGAATAGTTTATATACAAATAACACAGCCAAAGTCCTAGAATTCAACAAGTCACCCCTTCAGAGCCTTTGCGAGGAGGTGCCCTCGCCAGGGTCTCGGGGCTTGGCAGGCAGCGGACGGTTGGCCAGGCGAGCCGAGCGCGCCGAGCCGCCGGTGCCCGCCGTGCTCGCCGTGCTGGACGGGCCGGGAGGGCCCCGCGGGACTAGCGTGCCCCCGCCGGGCTCTTTGATGCGCTCGCCGATGGCACGGAGGTAGCTGAGCGGGCGCGACGGGCCCTCGCCCAACAGGTCGGGCAGCGCGTCGCCCGGCAGCTCGGCGTACAGGTGCATGGCACGATCACGTGGTTCGAAATACTCGTGGCATAGCGCCGTTTGCCGCAAGTAGGGCGAGAAGGGGCAGAGCCTATCTAGCGAAGGGGTTCTGGTGCCCACGCTCACCATGGTTGCCTTGTTCCTGCCTTGGCGGCGTGCGGGCACGCTGATCACGTCGTACAGGTCGTCACGGTCATCTGGCTCCTGACCTCCCTGGTTTGGAGTATTGTTAGCGTTGCAGCATTCCTCTACTTTAATCAGGTCGTACAGGTGCTCTATCATCTCTCGGGCTTCGCTGTAGTTATCTGGATCTTCCAGCTTTTCTCTCAAGCTCTCTAGTAGTTCTTTCGTTAACTCTTCTGGTAAAGTTTGCGTCGCTTTATCGACCACGTTGACGGGGTCATCGATTAGGTTCTCCGTGTCGATTGCGCCATTTTCAATGTTGATTGTCCTAGCATCGTTA